>JAOANK020089693.1:0-18814 GCA_026257165.2 Telfairia occidentalis
CTATTAATAACAGTTCAAATAACGGGACGTTACAACAAATGTTATTAGAGCAAGACCTCTTCCAGTAAGATGTGGTTCGAGGATGAACCAAGTAGAAGCTGGTGGGCGTGTAACACCCGAGTAGATTATGGGTATATAAATGAATCGTCACTACATCTGAATGAGAGGGATCCTGAGACTATGCAAGTATGATTAAGAAAGGCTTAAAAGAATTGATTGTTACTACCTATATTAACAAGATGCACTTTTCTTTTCGGTGGCTCAATCATAAGAATTTCAAAATTAAGGGTGTTTGGCTTGAAGCAATCTTATGTTGGGTGATTTCTTTGAAAATTTACCTATGAAGTATTTGAGCGAGGACAAAGCATGTTAGAAGAACTTGTGTTGTTTTGTGGGGGCAGACTTCACTATCTCAAGCAACTCAAGTCAAGTTGATAGCGTGGCTAGGTCACAGAGGATGCAGGGGAATGCTGGGGCCAATAGGTACCAAATTCGGATTCCAAATCTTGGGCCTGGAGCGTTACATTATAGCAGTGTGATTAGTCTTTCCATAGATTTGGCATGAAACTTACTTGGAGTTCCTTCTTTTGGTGAATACATTGGAGGTTGGCTGGAAACATTATTGACAAGCGGTGAATACGCTGGTTGAGTGTTGTGATTTCCTATAAAACCTCTTCGTTATGAAATTGGCTTCCTCTACTTTTGGCTCCAATATGCTTAATTTATATCAATAGCAATGATTTTTTCTTCATCCTCTTTGATTTGATTCATTTGTTCGTGAGCCTTCTAGAATGAACGGATTGAAGGACGGATAGGGAGCCTTTGATAGTATAACTATTCTAAAGTACTCTTTGTACTTATGTTGCTCAAGCCACGTGCCAAAGTAAAAACTCTACTTAGATCATCTTTTGTTTTTTAACTGCTAATTTGTCACATAACCCCTTAAACTTCTTGATGTAGCATCGAGTGTTAAATTTCTCTTTCTCAAACTATGAAGACTTTCATTAATGTGTGAATTTCATTTTTTTTGGTAATTGCAAGTAAAGTTTCTTCTAGTGAGGACCATACCTAATGTGCGGCGTCTAGTCCTTCACTCTTGGCCAAGACTTCCTCGAAAATGATGCCTAACAACCATAAGATCATTAGTCCATTGTTATTGAGCCAAGTCAGCAGTCTTCACATTTAGCACTGGATTCTTCCTTTCTGATGCAATCTCCTCAAGTGGACAGTCCCCTTTGAGACGATCTTAAATTCCTACATTTTCACAACAGGTAGCACTTGAGATTTCCACAAGTAGTTGGTAGTGGTGAGTTTGATAGATATTAAACTAGAGTATTTGACTTCCTGCTGTGTAGGTAAACTTTGGATTTCAATTTTCCCTTAGGTGCATAGCTCTGATACTATGAAGAAGTTTGTACAATCTCAATAACCCATATTCCAGTATAAAGTTGATTATTTTGCTTACTTACAGAAGTGTACAAACCTTCTAGTTATAACTCGCACAAGGGAAAACACAAGGAAGTTGCAATACGAATCAATCAATCTTTTTAATTGATTGATTGATATTTACATATGGAAAGTAAAAAATTAATAAGCTCCAACGGTAATAATAAAGATACCAATTATAGGCAGGTGAGGAGTAGAATGTGCAAATTAAAGGCTGGAGGTTGATATTTAGATTTCTCAAGATTTAGTGTTTTTGGACCATCATTTTTCTACACATAAAAGAGATTTTCATATGTTAACAAAAAAATTTCCTAGGCACTTGGTGTTGCACTTGATCGATTGGTACAAGCTGCTGACTCGGTAACGGTAAGTTTACTTACATATTTCTAAACTAACTCTTCTTCATTGCAACCTAAAATAATGCATGAAGGAAAGCCAGCTTAATGGTGCATCATTATAATTATGTTTGTCTTGATGTAATTTGGCTAATTAGGTATGCCTATCAAAAGGTTTGGGTGCACCAGTTGGATCAGTCTTAGTTGGTTCCAAAAGCTTTATTGCCAAGGTAAAAACCTTTGAATTAATTTCAAGTGACATTAATTATACAAAACTTTTTAAATGATAAAAAACTAAGTGCTTTTCCAAAAGCATTTAAAATGGTTAAAGTGTAGGTTAAATAACACTTTTAGTCCATGTAATTCCATTGAAGTAACGGTTTAGTCCTTCAATTTTGATTTGTAATGATTTAGTTCCTGTGCTTTGAAATTTATATCAATTTTGTTCTTGTACTTTCAATTTTATAAAAATATTTAGTCCCTACGTGATTTGTTTTTTTTTTGGGTAAAAATTTAACGGCTTATTCTTACTTATACATAGATCAATTAATTGATTAGAGATCAATTGTATTTATAAACTATAAAAATTAAATCGTTCAATAATAAAAATTGAAGATTCATTTCGATACATTTTTTCATGGCAAGGATTAAACTATTACAATATTAAAAATATATAAACTAAATTGTTATCTATTAAAGTTAGTGTACTTCAATGAAAGTATAGGAGACCCAAAGTGTTTTTAAGTTAAAATTTTCTTAAGTCATATTTTTTTATTGTGTAGCCAAACATCACACAAAATTTCTAAAAGTAGTTTTATCTAGTTAAAAGTACTTTTTACTATTTTCAATAGTGATGTTGAACTTAGTTTACATTTTTCAGTCCTTTCTACCCTCTCTACAGTGTGATTCCTCTTCTAAATGTAACAAAAATATGGTGAAATTTTGGAAAATAAAATTTATTGTATTTGTGTTCTTTATTTTGGTACATAAATTAAATATTGGTTGTGGAAATGTTTGTGTGTAAAATTAGGGAAGAAGGGTTAGGAAAAGTTTGGGTGGTGGAATGAGGCAGATTGGGATCCTTTGTGCAGCTGCACTTGTTGCTTTAAAAGAGAATGTTGGAAAACTTGCAGATGATCATCACAAAACCAAGTTGCTAGCTAGTGAGATCACCCTTCACTATCATTCATGAATGATTTTACCTTTTTTTTTTCTTCTTCTTATTATTATTTTCCCTTTGTTTTGGGATTAATTTAGGTGGGTTGTGTCAAATCAAAGGATTAAAGGTGGATCCAAAATCAGTTGAGACAAATATTGTGAGTATCTTCAATACAATTAGAATTTCTAGCTGATTTATTGATAACTGTGTTTGAGCAAATGATAAAAATGTTCTAAAATAGTTTTCTTAGAAGAACTTATTTCAAATATTTATGTTTCGCTCCATTAAGTATTTTTGAAAAAAGTTTAATACATTTAAAATGCATTTTTCGAAAAAGAAATTGATAGGTTATTTATATGCTATTTCTGCTTAATTACTATCTAGACTTTAGATAACTTTTCTCGAACTAATTTCTCTATCTAAGTATGTATATCTTCTATAACTAACTTCCAGAGGCTGATCCACCTTGAGGCCAGTTGCACGTGGTTCTCGATTTTTTTATTTTTTGTTGAACCACTACCAATATTTTTAAATCTTTTTGGTTCAAAATTTCAAAGTGTCCTCTCTATGTTGGTGACATGCCCCCCTTCTAAGTCTTGGGTCCCAATCCCATCAATTACACTACAATCATTTTTTTGTTGTTGTATATTTTAAAAATAAATTATTATTATTTTTCTATTTTCAAATTTATTTTTTAAATTATAAATAAAACAAATTTAAAATATATATATAAACATTTTTTTTTCTTTTTGCATTTTAAAATTTTTATTTTTATTATGACACAATTTTTTTTCTGGATATACTTACTTCAAATAAATTTCTCCCTAATTTTTTCTCTTTCTAAATTTCGCTATCTAATTTTTTTTCTCTTTATTTTCTAATACATCTGTCACTTTTCGTCTTTAAAAATTTTATATTTTTTTCGAACTTTTCACTTTTTAAAATTTATTTTATTCAAACTTATTTATATCTCTAACATATTTCTCTCTAAAATTTCTCAATTTTTTATTTTCTCTCACTAATTTATTAAGACTCTAGCTACCAAATATATCTTTCTCTTTTTTTCTAAACTTTTTTCTTTAAATCTTCTCTTATAGGTAACCTTCTTTATCTTTCTAACAAACCTTTTTTTTTGTTTAACAAATATTTTATTTTTAACTTTTTTGTGTTCTAAAATTTCTCTTATTCTTTCCAATATTTCTAATTTTTCTATCTTTTATTAATATACTCTATCTAATATATCTCTCACTTTTAACTCTTATTCATCTAAATCTTTTTTCTCTCTCTAACTTTTCTCCTTACAAAAATTTATCTCTATATCTCTAAATTTTTATTTTCATATATCTACTTAATTCTCTATTTCTAACATTTCTTTCAATATCTCAATTTTCAACTAATATTTCAAAAAATATAAAACAAAAAATTGTAGAAACAAATGATCTTTAATGTTACATAATCTTAATATTTTATACTTATACAACTAAAATTATATTCAATTTGTGCTCCCGACATAAATTTATGGATCCATCCCTGCTAACTTTCCTCCATATACAATATATTTTCTAATTAATCTTTCTCTTCTTTCATATTTCTAAATTTTGAGCATTACAAATACTTTCTCATACAAATTTCTCTCCAGGTACTTTCTTTTACTAATTTCTGTCCACATGTATAGTGTCTATAACTAATTTCCCTTTTAACACACATTTTCCATTTCAGATGATTAAAAATCAAGATTTTTACCTCTATTTCATCGTGTATTTATGCTTTCATCACTTTCCATTTTATGATTTTCATTTAGAAGGCAATGTCATTACAAGGTCTAAAACTTGCCTCTTTTTTTCTCTTTTCTTTTTATTATATGATCACCAGATGTATTTTGAGTTAGAAGATGACTCTAAAATCTCAGTGGAAACATTATGCAAAAGCTTGGAAGAACGTGGTATTTTTATGATGCGAGAAGGCTCCACAAGGTCTATCCTAAAATCTTAACAATCTTTTTATTTTTTCTGTTTTCCTCGTATTAAGTTTAGGATATAGCTTTTGAATTGATTGTTTTGGGTGAAATATTTGACTATATTTTGAAAGTGCTTTTTTCACATGATCAAAAGTATGTACCACTCAAAATCATTAGATTTGGAGTAAGTATATAAAAGTGAGTTTGAGAAACGTTAAAACAACTTAATTAAAGGGTTTTATGAAAAAAGTACTTGTATAGTGATTTTAACTCAAATGTTTGATGGGAGCACTCCAAATCATTAAAAGTATAAAAACAAAATATAAATTATTTATTTATCGAGCACTTTTTACTGAAGTATATATATTTAAAATAATTTTGCTTAATACTCCAAACAAACCTTTCTGTTATCTATTATGAGCATGGTTGAGAAAAAATAAATGCTTATTAAGTGCTTTCTAAAATCACTTTTGAGAAATATGTGGTTAATTAATTAAAAATAGTTTTCACTATTCAAAAACATGTTAAAAGTGATTTGAAGTGCTTCCATAAGATATTGTGCTTTTTAAAATCACTTTTGTCATTGCTAAAATTACTTTCAATTAAAAAATAATGATGTTTGGCAATGAAATATAAGTAATTTTGGAAATATCCAATCACTTTAACTGATTCTCTGTCAATCACTTGAGAGATGATTTTTCAAGTGATTTTTAGCCAAATAATTAATAAGAAATTAGTTTTTTAAATAGTTATTAATTAAAAATCCAAAATAATGACCTTCTATTTCACTCTATATCCACTTAAATTTTGAGAACAATTAATTTTTCATTTCTAAAATTTATGTGGCTCTCTAACTTTATTTATTACTAATTTGCTCTCTCCAAGTATACTTTCTCAAGTTTGAAATGGGTTTCACTCTCAGGTTTTGAATGATTTTTACTCACATTTCATTCCTTCTCAGATTTGGAATGTGTTTCACTCACATTCTATACCAGACTAGATATTGATCTACTTCTCTAGCCGACTCAGGCTATCGGCTAGTCTTGGCTATCTTCAAGTCAAGCCGACTGGTTCAGGCTATACTTGTAGGTATGGCTCGACTCGGCCCGAGTTACTTAGTGCGCAATGGAATCCAACTAATGAGTTGGACCTTCCGTTTTGTAATTGGACCTAGTCTCATATGACTTTCAGTTCCTTTTCTAGACTTCTCTTTGGATTACCTGAGGCTCAATCCCTCTTCGGGTCAAGTCTTCATTTTACTCGGATATACCCCCTGTGGGTATTAATTTTATTATACGATTTTTTCATCCATGACCAGAAAGAAAGAAACAATATTCAAATATATTTTTAAACTTTACCTACAATTTTGAGAATATTTCTTGAAAATGAGAAATAAGAAATGTTATCAAATATAAAATTTCCTAGAAAACTGAAAAGGAGAGGTTTTCTTTTTTTTTAAGTTCAACATGAGGTGGAGGGGATTGGAACTCATGACTTTTTGGTCGGTGAGATATGACTTAACTAATTGAGCTATGCTCGGTTTAACAACTGAAAATGCGAGATGATAAGTGAGAAGTGCAAACATTACAATTTTTTTTTACTTCATCAACATGTGGAGATGGGAGGATTTTGAATTTACAACTTTTTAATCGAAGAGTTATGCATTAACCAGTTGAGTTATATTCAAGTTGTCGCTAAAATTACTTGTTTTACTATGGAATATCTTCATCCATTCTTATGTTTTCCTTTCTATATTCATACGTTGATGAGAGATTCACAAGTAATTTTCTAATTAATTTCGATAAAGATATAGCTTGAAACTAAAATTTTAGGGTTAAAACAATCTCGATAAACAATTTTTTTAAAAAAGATAATATACATTAAAAAATTAATTAGAAGTATTATTTAAAACTATCTTAATAAATCGAGTCATCCAAGGTCGTCATTTTATTTTTTGTTCTTCTTATTATTTTGTTAATGCTTATGACTTTTTACATTTTTTGAAAACAAGCATCTTTAAAATTTAAAAACGTGTTCTAAATTCTAATGTATAATTCAATTGTTTCTAACTTCAAATAGCTTAGTAGTTTTGGTGTTTCTACTTCAGGTTTAAATTACTACTCCTATATATTTACAATGTTATATATTTTAAAAAAAAAAACTCAATTTTTAGTTGTATTTATTTGTTGATTAAATTAAACTTTAATTGCAGGGCTAGAATTGTTGTCCATCATCAGATCTCAACAAGTGATGTGCAGTACACTTTATCTTGCTTCGAGGTGAGATACTAACGACTGATTCTAGGATATATATACTTTTTAATATAATACTTATTTAAATATTTTTTTTTTAAAGAAAGATCAAACCTTTTCTTCAATAGATGATTTTACTAAAATAATATAAAAGGACAAAAAAGAGTCTAAAATCTTTTGCTAAAGAGACAATAACTCTAATTAAATTATTACATTTTATTTGTTATTAAAGAAATCATTTTATGAAACCCATATATTATTTTCCTTCTTGAAAAAATTCAAACAACCATATATTTGTATTATTATTATTAAAAAAAATACACTAACAATCAGTTTTTAGAATCACCCTTTCCCCTCACAACTGATAAACCTTCTACACTTTGGGTTTTGCAGCAAATTCTGAGTGAAATACCAGTTGAAAATGGCAACTAATCACGTCTCTCTCTCTCTCAGTCTAATAAACAGAGTGGAATTTGCTCTCAGTTATGCAGCAGTTTTGCTTCTTTTAAATCTTCATATGCACATGCTAATTAAATAAAAATTTCTAATCCCTATACTTGGCTGTTAAATATATATATTTTTTCTTTTTCTTTTAATCTTTTTAAAAAAATAATTTCGTCTCGAAATGTAACGACCGACTTCTAGACTTTGACTACCTAAATAGCGACTTGCATGCATACGTTTACATAAAAAATTTAAAACAAATTCGAGGTTTAAATTAAATAATACTCATACGTATGAAACAACTGAGTTTCAAAAGTTTAATTAAAACAATGTCGGAATCCCTATTTTAACTCAATCGAACAAGAAAACTCAACATAATCCAAAATATAACCGTGCAAAACATTTTAAACGACGAAACAACCAAAGTAGATATGCAGAAGACTAAAAAGCACAACCATGACTTCTATGCAACCGCTCCTCCTTAGCCACCCTAGAACCCTTTGTTATTACCTAAAAACATAAAAAATAATAGGTTGAGTATAAAAATACCCAGTAAGTGACTTCAATCCTTGGGAAAAGACATACAAGCACAAACAATCATGCATCTCATATGGGACCAATCTACTATCTATCTTTACATAACAACTACCATCTCATGGAGGATTCTCAATTACACAAACCCAACAGAGGCAAATAGTTTCATGGAGGTCCTTAATAACAACTCAACAGAAATATAAAACTTCATTGGAGGGTCCTTAAAATAATCACAAAGCAAAGATATGCATCTCATAGTGGTCTTCAATGTATCACTAAGCAAATATATGAAATCTCATGGAGGAACCTCAAAATAATCACATAGTAGAGATACCTCATGGAGGCTCTCAATATATAGTTCTGTAGAGATGGTATCACCAACATAGACACATGGAACATACACTCACTATATGCATAGGTCCCAAACAGTAACACATCATATAACTAAAGCGCCAAGACATCCAACATACAATATTCTACACGATGCCCTAGCATCCATAATCCATATACAAACGACGCCCATGGCATCTATTATCCACATAACATGAGATGCACATCATGTTCAATACCACATTACATCATGCTCAATAACACCAAATGCAGATCATATATATACTTCCAATTACATCATACATCAAAGCACAAACATCAAACAATTCATTTGACCTCAGCTTCAAGGCTTATCCAGAAGCGAAGCCACTTTCCTTATTCCAAAAACAGCAAGATTACTCTCTTAGTGGCTTGGTACTTTGGTTCTTCTAGCAACCTAAGTAAAAAATACTCATAATGTCTAATTAATCCCCTATAATACCATTTAAATCTTAATTAAAAGCGAAAGTTAGGGTTTTCAAGGGATAACACTATAGGGAACTGTACACACACAGCTGATCTGAGGTCCATGAGCTGCCATCAGCCATATGTCGTCCACGAGCCGCTAGAATTTGGGTAAACAGGGACCAAATTCACTTAAGTCCAGGAATCCAACACTGCTGAAAACACCACGAACAGACCTTCCACGTGCTGCCAAGTGCAGGTTGAATGTCGGTGCATGTGGTACATGTGCGCCGCTGCAAAGTACTTCCACCGGGCGTGTAGCCTCACCCTAACTCTGATCACGATTCTGTTTTTACCAACGCGTAGATCTTGAATCCATGCTTCTTTTCGACCATTTGTTTCACCCAAAATGCCTCTCTTATGGCCAAGACAAGGGGAAAAACATGGTCTAAGAGGAGAAAACCCGGGAAAACTTGAGAACGACAACTGTAATTGCCTTGTCGTTTAGCAGTTGGTCTGAGAAGGTAATAAGAAGGCTGCTAGTGGAATAACCACTTGAATGGAGAAGGGAAAGGGAGAATACCGAGATGAGGGAGAAAATAACTTGGCTGTTGCCGCCGCTAGTCTCCGGCCACCACTGCTGCTGATTGTCATCGCTGCTACTAGCTACTGGTTGTTTGTGGTAGGTGGTGCACTTGAGAGGAAGAAATTTTTGGAAAGAAAGGAGAGACTTGTGTGAAAAGGAGGAGGGAAAAATAAGGAAATACTTTTTTTCTGTGGAATAGGAAAAGAATTTTGGTGGCTAGGGTAGCATATTCTTCCAAAACTCTAACCCTAGCCCTAGTTCACTTATTTATGAGTTTGTTATTATCTTTACTTTTACCTTTTTCCAAAAGGTAAAATTCCTTAATTTTAACAACAAAAAAACTTAATTATTTCCTCTCTAATAAAAACACTAAATCACAAAATAAACCCAAATAAATTCAACAAAATAACAAAATAAATTCAATACAAATAATAATAAAAAATAAAGGGACGTTACACTAAACATTGAGTAATCAACCTGCTATTTTGATTTATATTTTTTTTAAGCATGCATACAAATAAAAAAGAATTGGTAGTATGAGGATAGCATGTGATAATTAAAAAAAAAATTCACAACAGATTACAGTGAAACACACAATTTTATTGATGAAATACATGTTGATTTCACTTAGTTTGATATAGTTTAAAAGATAACAAAGACAATCCATACAACACAGAAAAGAAAATGTTTAGCTAAATTACAAAATGTTGCAGTGCTCGGAATTTAAAGCAAGAGCCATTACACGTGGAGAGAAATTATAGAAAAAAATATAATACTATTTGTAACGTCTCATTATTTGAATTGGTCATTAATGAGTATTTTTTTAGATTTATTAAGTGATTGAGAATTAATTATATTAGTTAGATGAATTTTTGGAGTTAAGAATTAATTAGTTTTATTTAGAGAGGATTAGGAAAAAAAATATGGAATTTATTTGAGTTTTATTTTTTGGATAAAATAAGAGATAAAAGAAGATAAAATATAAGAAATTTTATCTTTGAGGAAAAAGGAAAATAGTAACAGATAATTTCCTTTTTGAATTTATACCAAATTGGAATAGGATTAGGATTTATGGAAAACCCTATAAATATGCATGTTAGGAGACCCTAACCACCAAGTCTTTTCTTTTCAAAAGAAATTCTTTCCTCCTCCTTTCTCCTCTCCCTTTCACGACAACCTTTTCAGGTCAACCTCCAAGGATTTGTTCGGCTTTTTAAGAAACTGGGTAAGTGACTTCGCTCCTAGATAAACCATTGGGCTAGGTCGGTAACTTGTTTGAATTGTGTGATGTATGTGTTAATCATGCCTATCTTATATAGTTGTGAATGGAGCATGATGGTGTGCTAGTGTGATAGCATGTTGTGTATATGGTTGTTATGTGGTTGGTATATGGCATTAGTATCGGTTTGTATGTAGTTTATGGATGCTGGAGGCATTATTGGAATATTTCATATTGGATGCCTTGAGGCTTCAGATTCGATGATATGTGTTTGAGACCTATGGATAGTTATGGATTGTGTGTTACATGTTCATGTGTTGGAGCTATACCATCTCTGCTTAGTACCGTGTTTGAGGACCTCTATGAGATGCATTCTCTGTTGTGTGCTCTGAGGTTTCTCAGTGGCATTATGTATCCTTACTTAGTGCTAAATTGAGAATCTCCATGAGATGCATTCTCCACTTTGTGTTGCTGTGTGCTCTAAGGTGCCTCGAGATGGTATACTCCTATGAGAGAAAAGGAGTACGTCCCACATGAGATGCATGGGTGCTTGTGTTTGCATGTCCGACCCCAAGGGTCGGAGTTACTTACTGGGTATATTTGATGTACTCAACCTTTTCCTTTATTATTTTTTTTAGGTAAGAGCAAGGACTACTTGGGTGGATGACGAGGAAAGGTTGCATGAGGGCCATGGTTGCGCATTTCGGTCTTCTGTATGTGTCTACTTTAGGAGTTGTTTTGTTTTAAATATTTTGAGCTAAATGTCGTCTATTAAATTGTGTTTAGTTTCCTCTTTCCTTTGTTTTAAATTTGAGATCCCAGCTTGTTTTCATTGCATCTTTTTGGACTTAATTATTTCTACTTAAGGAAATTTGATTTCATGATTGGAGAATTTTTGTAAAAAAAAACTTCTTTATTTAAGAGCATGCATGCTAGTAGCGACCTTAGAAGGTCTAAGTTTAGAAGTCGTGTCATTACACTATTACACCATTAAAGTAATGGAATGTAGGACCAAAACAATACACAGATAAATAGCATTTTTGTAACGACCCGACTTAAATTAAGCCTATGACCGCTACTATATGCATGCATAAAGAACTAAAGACCAAAAATTCAAAAGTCAAACTCAAATATAAAGTTAGAAACTTATAGTTTCAAAGATTTTAAAGGTGGCATCCCAACTAGACTCAACAACACATAGAAAATGAAACCAAATTCTAAGAACATGAAAATAACTGAACATTCAAAGAGTCTAAGGCAAAAGCAAAAATTTGGAAGGAAAGTAAAATATAAAAACTACTTCATAGCCTCGTAACCTCGCACGTCAGCGACCATTCATTACTTGAAAAAAAATTAATAACATAGGTTGAGTATTTAAACAAATACTCAATAAGTAACCCCACCTACGGGGTCAGACCACATACACACACAGTCATGTAAACTCAATATGTAAACCTTTGGGACCTATCATTTATTGGTTGACAGTATATTGTACTTATCATGCTGGGTGAACAACTACCTTTACCTCACTATGGTGTTATCTCACTTTGGATACGAAAGTTGGGCCCTCCGTTTAAATGGAGGGAAGTCGACTATAACTTATGCTAGATGATACTTATTAGCACAACCAAATTCCCACCCAACACTGACCCTTTGAATGTGGGAGGTGGTTGACACCCTCTTACGAGTCATGTTCATGGTTTTATGGTTCATGGAAGGTCTCACGTTCATACGACATGGAATTTTAACATCTACATCGTACATGTCGTATCCAACAAGCATTGTCACATCACAATTCAGCAAACCATTCCCAAGCATGGGATATCACCTAAGCATATCAAAAATCATACATGTCACATCACATATCATGATTTGCTAATTCATACATGGCATGTTTTACTATTTACAAGATACCCTACACACATACTTACAGGATATTCATATGCATACATATCCAACCTAAGTCCTTACGGATCTGTAAGTGAAGCCACTTACCTCAAGCGATTCCTATATGCTCCCCTAAAGAACCGGTCAAAACACACTTGGTCAATCTAAGGTCAGACATGAAATTTACTTAGAAATTTATCTTAAAACAAAATTTTAACAACTTTCAAGGCTACATATAGGGACAACACACCAAGGGGAGCTTACTACTTAAGAACACTATCCCCACGCACTGCCACTCGCACCGCTGCTGCCGCCACATGCCATCGATTTTTGAGTCAGGGTCCCTCAGACCTAAAACTTAAAGTCACTATGGTTCAAATTCCACTGACCACGCTTCGAACAGACGCTCCAAGCGCCCACACGCGCTGTCAGAATCTTGCGCATATGGCTTATGCGCCGCCTGCGGCCAGAGTTTTCCTCTGGCGCGTGATAGCTCATCGTTGCTCTGATCGACATCTCTTTTTTACTAATGTGTATATATGGTCCTCAAGGTTCTTTTCCACCTTTCGTAGCACTCAAAAATCAACTTTTTGGCCGAAAAAATGAGGAAAAACATGATTATAAGCCATACCAAACAAAACCGAAAAACTACATACAAACTATCGATCTTACCTTCTAGATCTGAGTCTCCCCACTAGTCTTAGCTGCCCGCTGCTAGAAAAGAGAAAATTCACTTGATTTGTGAAAGAAAACGACGAGAAAAGATGCCCAAACACGAGAACACCTACCGAAACTTTTGGCAGGGGACCCTGAGCACACCAACTAGATCTGGACCGGCTGTATTCCAGAGATGATGTTGTCGAAAAAGTGTGGCCAAAGGGAGGCAAATCGAGAGCGAAAGGGAGAGGAAAAATTCAGAGAATGGGAGAGGGAGAGGAAAATCGGTTTTCCCCTTTTTTACCTACTTTCGTTTGCCAAAATAAAAGTGAGGGGGGCTAGAGTCGATCTTATTCTTATATAGGATACACCTTGGAACCCTAACCCTAACCTCCTTTGGCTTAGATACAAAAATGCCATCAAGCAAAAATATTCCTATTCAATTATTTTTTTATATAGAAAATCCTCAAAAATCAAAATACTCAATTTCTTTCAAATTAGCCCAATTTATTTCTCCCACAATAAGATTCCAAATTACTTAACTCTCATCTCTTCTTCTCGCTCCCAAGTAGCTTCCTCGACCTGGTGATTACCCCAAAGAACCTTCACCAAAGCTATCTCTCGATTGCGAAGAGCTTTTACTTCTCTGGCTAAAATTCGAATAGGATTTTCTTCGTAGGTCAAACTCTCAATTACATGCAATGACTCATAGTCAATCACATAGGATGGATCTGCCAGATACTTCCTCAACATAGAGACATGAAATACACTATGAACAACTGAAAGGGAAGGCGGTAGGGCCAACCGGTAAGCGATAGGGCTGATACGTTCCAGTATCTCAAATGGCCCAATGAAACATGAGATGTGCTTCCCTTTCTTCCCAAACTTGAGAACTACCTTAGTAGGGCGACTCGCAAGAAGACATGATCCCTTACCATGAATTCTAAGTCTCTACGTCTCGTGTCAGGATAACTCTTCTGTCTGCTTTGCGTTGTTTGCTTCCTTGCTCTAATCTTCGTTATAGCCTTATTTGTAAGTTGAAATAACTCTGGTTCCAACAACTTACGTTCACCTACTTCACCCTAGCAACCTAGCGTTCGACAGCTCCTACCATACAAAGACTTAAACGGTGACATTCCTATGCTTGCCTGAAAACTATTGTTGTAAGCAAACTCAATTAGATGCAAATGTGTGTCCCAACACACATGCTCACAACATATCTTCCAAGGTATGATTCAAATGCTCTGTTTGACCATCTGTCTATGGCTGAAATGCGTACTGAAGTCCAATTGTGTGCCTAAAGCTTTCTGCAGACTCTGCCAAAAAGTAGACGTAAAATGAGGATCTCTGTCCGAGACAATAGACATAGGCACTCCATGCAATTTGACAATCTCTTCCAAATACAGTTGTGCCCACCTATCAATAGAGTAAGTTGCCTTCCCAAGAAGAAAGTGCGCTAATTTGATCAACCTATCAATAAGGACCCAAATCATTGTATGCCCATTTGCTGCTCTAGGAAGCCTAGCAATGAAATCCATAGAAATGTCTCTCATTTCCATTCAGGCACACTCAATGGTTGCTATAGTCTTGCTGGTCTCTGCCTTGGTGCCTTCACCTGTTGGCACACCAGACATTTACTGACGAACTCTACCACATCCTTCTTCATATTATTCCACTAGTAGTGCTGCTTCAAATTTTGGTACATCTTTGTACTACCTGGATGTATCGAGAATAAGAAATTATGAGCCTCCGCCAATAATTCGCCTATAAGATTACCCTCATGTGGCACACACAAACATCCTTTGAAAAGTAACTCAAAGTCCGAAGACACTCAATTAGGTCAGAATCCTCTTGTTGAGCATTAATAATCCTTGATCTTAAACTTGGTGTCACGGTCATCTGAGCCATAAGTGAGGTAACCTCACCAACTAACACTGTTATCTCTACTTGTTCTAGATCTTTACATATCTGCAGCTGTGTTGTAATCAAAGATGACGTATGTGCTGCTTTCCTACTCAGAGCATCTACTACTACATTAGTTTTACCCGGATGGTATTGGATTTCACAATAATAATCTTTCACCAACTTCAATCACCTATGCTACCCCATGTTAAGTTCCTTCTACATGAAGAAGTATTTCAAACTCTTATGGTCGGTAAAGATCTGTATTCTCTCACCATATAAGTAATACCTCCAAATCTTCAGAGCAAAAACCAAAACAGCTAATTCAAGATCATGCGTTGGATAGTTACGTTCATAATCTTCAGCTATCGTGAAGCATAAGCTATCACCTTGCCTCGCTACATCAAAACACAACCAAGTCCCATCTTGGATGCATCACTGTAAATCACAAAATCCTTTGTTCCTTCAAGCACCGTTAATACTGGTGTGGTGACTAAGCTCTCTTTGAGTTTCTGGAAACTAGATTCACAATCTTCACTCCATACAAATTTATTCCCTTTCTGAGTCAACTAGGTCAAAGGAGTGGCAATACTGGAGACATCCTGCATGAACCGACGATAATACCCAACCAGCCCTAGAAAGCTTCGCACCTTCTTGACTATAGTCGGGCGAGGCTATTTGGCCACTACTTCTATCTTGGCTAGATCTACTGACACTCCATCCTTTGACACAACGTGTCCTAAGAAAGACACCTGTTGAAGCCAAAATTCACACTTAGAGAAACTTGGCATATGATTTATGAATTTGTAGTGTGGTCAAGACTTTTCAAAGATGGTCTTCATGCTCTGCCTCTGTCTTGAAGTACACCAAAATATCAACGATGAATACAATGACAAAGGTATCCAAGAACTCCTTGAATACACGATTCATCAATTTCATAAATGTTGTTGGCGCATTGGTTAGGCCAAAAGACATTACGATGAATTTGTGTGCCCATACCTAGGCCTAAACGTCGTCTTCGGGATATCTTCCTCTTTGTTCCTCAACTGGTGATATCCTGACCTCAAGTCGATCTTGGAAAAAATTATAGGCCCGTTCAACTGAACAAACAAATCATCTATTTGAGGTAAATGATACTTGTTTCTCACTGTCACTTTATTCAGCTCTCGGTAGTCGATGCACAGACTCATCGAGTTGTCCTTCTTCTTCACGAACAGAATTGCTGCTCCCCATGGAGACACACTACGGCGTATAAATCCCTTATAAAGAATCTCTTAGATCTGAGTCTTGAGTTCTTTCAACTCTGCTAGGGCCATCCTATACGAAGCCTTGGAGATAGGCGTCGTCTCTAGAACCAATTCAATGTCGAAGTCTATCTCACGAGCCGGTGGTAAGCTTGAAAGATCATCAAGAAACACATCTGCAAATTCCATCACGATAAGTACCGAGGTTACTAAAACCTCAGCATTGCTAGTGTCCACTACATTAATCAGCCACCAATGTGCATCGTGGTCCACCATCTTTCTTGCCTTCAGAGCCGAGATCACTTTGGGAGCTTTTCCAGGTTGATGCCCTCGAAACTTGAAGCTCACCTTACCAGGTGAGTTAAAAACTACTTCTTTCTTGAAACAATCAATGATGGCATGGTTTGCAGACAACCAATCTATCTCAAATATTACATCAAAATCAAACATGTCTAGAATTATCAAGTCACATCTAACAAATGACCTAACACAAAAGCCTTACAAGCTTTTACAGACTCTTTAGCTAATAGAATTACTCCTCCTGGAGTGGAAATGAACACTAAATGACTTAACGGTTTTAATTCTAACTTGGTCTTATTTACAAATGATCGAGAGATAAACAAAAGAGTAGAACTAGAATCAAAGAGTACAAATGCAAAATGTTCTAATACGAGTAAGGTACCTGTCACTATATTAGCATTTGCCACCTGCTGTTATATGGTTGCAAACACCTTACCCCTTGTGTGTGTCAGCTTGACTCAAGGTTCTAACTGATCTCGAACTAGTAGTATCATTTTTCAGACACATTGTGGCAATGTGCCCTTCTTTGTTGTACCTGAAGCATACTCTCGTCTCGGCCATGCAATGACCGTGGTGCTCCTTGCCACAACTCTTGCACAGTTGCTTAGCCGGACAGGGGTTCGGCTGCTTATTACTCTATTGTCCCTGGCCTGAGTTTTGATTCATTATAGTGGGGTAATGATGTCATTGTGAAGTAGACCGACCCTGCTCAAACTTCCTCTTTTGTCCTGCGGGGGCACTTGGCACCGTCAGAACTGGGATCACCTTCGTCAGTCGGTAGTCGATCAGAGAAGTGACCCTCAGAGCTGCAACATAGTTGGCTAGAATGTGCGCTGCAATAGAGCCTTGAATCACATCATTTAGGTTCATAATAAACCTTTTCACCTTGTTAGCCTCTGTATCAACTAAGTTAGGAGCAAACCACATCAGTCTTGTGAATTCTCGATCATACTCTTCTATTGTGCAGTCTCCTTGCTTCAGGTTGAGGAACTCTGCCTGCTTACTATACTTTTCGATAGCTGGATAGTACTGACGGAAGAAGGTAACTGAACCTTCTCATACATTCATCGAACATTCTGCAGACTCCCATCATAAGAGTGAAAGGTGTATCAACATACATGCGCAGCGGATTAAGATCTAAAGCACTCTAAATAGCTCGATTAAATAAGGAAAATCATGCTTTAAAAGGGAGAAAACAGGGAATTGAGAAAACTCACCTTTGTTGCCCAAATTCTCCCTTATCTCTAGTGGAATTGATCACGAACCAGCTCTCGGACCACCACGAGTGTCTTCCCGGCTATTCTCCGTCCTTGGAACGGGATGGTGGGATCCCTTGATTGGTGAATTTGGGAGGAGAAGAAGTGATGTTTGGTTTGTATTCAACACATGAACAACCAAACTTTGGGAGCAAAATTGATCACTTTCATCAATCCTTTTGTGCACGAATTTGAAGCCAATTTATAACCCAAATCATGCACAACTACCTCACTCAAGATAGACACTCAATCAAGGTGAGGTAGCACTTCAATTGGAGGGGGCAAATGCTGGTGAAGAAAATGGAAAGAAAATGGAAAGTCATCACTTTCCATATTTCCTAATTTTCCATTTCTCTCCTTTTTTTAATTTTTAATTTGATTTTAATTTCTCAAATTAAAAAAAAATTAATTAATTAAATTAAAACATTTTCTAATTTAATTATTAATTATTTTAATATCTAATATTAAAATAATATTATTTTGCCATCGATCCCAGTTTTCGAAAAAACTGTTTTTCCGTATATGAATCCCTATTCATATGTACAACATTTAAATATGATTTAAATGTTATTTTTGACTCCCTTCGATCGTTTAATTCTTAATCAAACGTCGATAGATTAAATATATCGCATATATTTAATGTTCTCCCGAAGCTGAATTCGAACGCTTCGAATTCATTCACCACACTGTTCCAAGGTATTATCCGATGTGAGCTAGCCGAGGAACCTAATGGACCTATAGATCATGAGCTCCAACGATTTGAGATTAACCGGCCAAACTCTTTAACCTAGTTAATCAACATTCGTTAACTAATGGGTCACTCCACTAAAGCCCGTAGCTGCACTCTCTTCACTATAGATAT
>JAOANK020090699.1:0-18791 GCA_026257165.2 Telfairia occidentalis
ACATATTTTTTTAAAATAAGAAATAACTTTTAGCGACGTTTTATATAATGTCGGAAAATGTGATTTCAAAGAAGCAACTGAGACATTTTATTTTTTTGTATCTTTTAGCGACACACAAATAAAAGGGAGGACTAAAAAGTATGTTCAAATTAGCGATGATCAACTACGTCGCTTAAAATTTTCATTAGCAACGAATATATATGTCGCTGAAATAATAAATAGCGAGGTAGATTAGCGTCGCTAAAAGTTTCTTTTAGCGACGCATATTGACGTCGCTAAAAAATAAGACTTTTACCGACGAATAGTTGCGTCGCTAAAAGATTAACTTTCAGCGACGCATGCGCGTCGCTAAAAGTGACTTTCTGTGACGCACTTTCTTTTCGTTGGTAATATTTAATACGACGCGGTATTACTGACGGATTTTGCGACGAACTTTATTGCGTCGCTAAAACTTTTAGCGACGCATTATTGTTTTTTCCGACGCCTTTTCTGTGTCGCTCAAACCCTTATTTCTTGTAGTGTATTTATTCATAATGTTTATGGGTCTATCACTTATCTACTTTTATATGTGGACAACAATATTTTGACTGGAAATGATCTTTGCTATATTGATACGCTTGTTGCTAAGCTCAAAGTTATTTTTTATATGACGAATTTGGGTGCCCTAACTTATTTTCTTGGCCTTGAAGTGCAATAAAAGAAGTTTTATTAATCAATCCAAATATACTTTTGATGTACTGGACAAATTTGGTATGGTTGTAGCAAAAATATGTCTTAATCCATGTTCATCGAATGATTTTCCTAATGATTCTTCTCTTTGTGGTCATCATGATGCTAAATCATATAGAAGTATTGTTGATGCATTGCATTATATCACATTTACTTGTCCAGATATATCATTTGCTGTCAGTAAAGTGGCTCAATATATGCATCCTCCAACCTATGCTCACCTTGCTGCTGAAAAACAGTTTTGAATGTGAGTGCAAATAAGCATGAGAAAAGAAGTATAATGAAAGGCAGTTTAATTTATGATATCATAGAAGTGGAGACTACTCAGCAGGCCAACCACGAATAATGAAAATAATTAGTTGGAATATTTGAGGGGTGAGGAACCCTTGAGCATTCAAAGTACTAAAAAACCTAGTTTTGGATCGAAAAATTCATGTTTTATTTTAATGGAAACATAAGCGAAATACTTAAAGATGGAAAGCATAAAGGAAAAACTGCATTTTATACTGCTTGCTTATCTGAACAATGTAGGGTTGAGTGGCAGCGTTGCATGGTTTTGGTATAATGTTGATTTACTATTTTATTTAAAAGGGCAGATTGATACAAAGGTGTCTTTAAGCCTATGATTTCCAGATTGAGACTGGGTTTTATGGCAGGCAAGCTACTTAAAACAAACACTTTTTGTGGACTCTACTTTGTATACTAAGGGAGTTAATGATCTACATGGCTTGTCGTAAAAGATCTCAATGATATTTTAGAGGAAAACAAAAATGAGGTTGGGATCACCGAAACTAAGGCTTTTTTTGTCAGTGTTGTATGACTGTGGACTCTGAGGTATGGGGTTTAAGGAAAATTGATTCACTTGGGTCAATAGAAGATCAAGAACAACACTCATAAAAAATGATTGGATCGCTGTGTGGAGTCCTCTCAAGTCTCTTCCTTATACTTTTTTTATTATGAATTGCAAGGAACTCACTAGTGGAAAAGAAATCCATCAAGATTTGAAGAGATTTGAACACGTTATGAAGATCGTGCATCCTTCAGTTAAAGTTCTTGCAACATTACAAATAGGAACACTGCCTCCACTACTTTAGGAGGCAAAATCCAAAATGTTGCAACAAATTTGTCTCCACGAGGAAGGCGTAAGAAGGGCCATTACAAATAGAAAGTAAAACATTCTAAGAGGAAACTTTAAAATCTTATCATGCCAAAAGTGCTGGAGGACAGGAATCCACACAGATAAAGATCGAAGAAACGCAACTGGAGGCCTTTCTAATAAAGGAGGAGATTTACTGAAGATGGAAATCAAGAGAGGAATGGCTGAAATGGGCTGACAAAAACACTAAATGGTTTTGATAGCACACAAAATGTGTTATCCTTAGGCTTAGTTTTAACTAGTTTTGTGATGTAATTTCAAAGCTTTCACGAGTTTATCTGTTAATTTGTAGGTACTGAACTTAATTTGATGAAAATATGAATTCAGCGTTGTTTGGGTGAAAAAATGAGCCTAAAAAGATTAAATTTGGTCAAGGACAAAGAATCGTGGCCAAAATACATGTTGAATCGAGGAATTCAGCGTCTCACCGCCCAAAAGTTGCAAAGAAGAGCGCTTGAAATGTAGCAACTCAACGTCGAAGAACGCATGCACATTCCAGATTAAGCCGTAGCGTTGAGTAGCTACCTTGCGCCCCCTTTATCAGCTGCTAAGTAGTGTCGAGATGTTGTCTTCTAGCATCTCGGTGTTGCCCCAAAGTTTGCCGTACACGATGTCTGCGCGACATGAAATGTTGACCAACTTAAGATAGCATCGAGACGTTGTTCTATAGCATCTCGACGTTGTGGGCAGAATCAGTGTTAAAAGGCCATTTTTTATTTAAAAAAAGAGGAGGTCCTTTGGAGAGATGAAACTGCATGGTGGAGCTTGATTTTCTAAAAGGCATAGGGACTTTTCATGGAGTCCTCAAAGCGATATGAGGCTCGAGATTGCGAGCTTCACGATGAAAACGAGTGTGGCATGCGTCATCTAGTTTCTGCAAATACAAGTTGCACTATAATCAGAATTTTACAATGAGATCTCTCACAACTTCGCCAATACGCTGGTTACACACAAATTGATCTTGGTTAACTAAACCAAAGCAAGAGCAAGGGCAAAAATTGCATAAAATTTCACCAAATGACCTAGAGTACAACATAACATATATAAAGGAAAAGTGCTGGTGGCTAGAGCGCATATTCTGAAAAATTGCGGTAGGGTCGAGACGTTGTAAGTAGTGCCTCCACCAATCTCTTCTAAACTCACTCTAGTACCCTTTGTCACTCATCTTACCTACAAAGATAAGATTCAACTTGATGCTAGACACAAACCTAATACCCTTCGACACTAGTGAGCTTCTACTCTCTATTTTCGTACAAATATCTCCAATGTTGGGATTAGTGTCCTAAATCTCATGGGACCTCGTAGTTTGTAATTTGTAAATATGATAATTTATTTATTTAATAAAATATGAAGTATTTTATTTGACATTTAAATCATTTTAACTCAATCCAATAAACTGAGATCCTAGGTTATTCAATGTAGCTTGAACAGTATGTAGTAGACATGCAAGTAGACCTTGTTCAAGTAATAACCTAAAAGGTCTGTAGTATATGGATAAGGTTGGGTGTCTTATTCTGGTAACATTGCGGATACGACTCACTCTGTAATTGTTACAAGCGATTTGATCCAAATCGTTTAAGTGGAGACATGTGAGTGGGGGTATCCTGTACAAAGAGTTTGTACAAGACCGGACCGCAAAATGATTATTCTCTCGTTATAGCACCGTTTATTGTAGAGACTAACATTTTATAGGATGACCATAAATAACTTGATCTCAATTTTGAGTGAGTTATGGACTCCTGTCTATGAGTGTAGTCCTTTGATTTGTATGGGTGAGTGTGACCTATGTCGCCAACTGAATATGCCTACCATTTTGGGGATTTATCCAAGTAGAGAGCTGGGAACATAGCTACACAAGATGAAGTTTATCCTTCTCTCTTTCAGGAAAAGCAGATAAATTGCTCCATTTAATACTGACTTCGAGTCTTGAACAAGGGACCCCTCCCTCTCATTGGCCCAAGAGGAATTTGTTTATGGCTGGACCATAAACAAGTTGTTCATTAGAGGATTAGTAGGACTTAAGAAGAAAGAAGTAACTACAGCTGTAGTCACAGACAATTTGTGAAGGATCGACTTATTGATGACTGGTTATATCCATGAAAATAGAAATATATCTACAGTGCGAAGAGTACAACTGTGGGTCTTTAGTTAAGTGACTACAGTTAATGAATGTTGATTTAATTAATTAAAGAGTTTAATTAATTTAATCTCGAATTATTGGAGCTTCTAATCTATAGGTCCATTAGGTCCCCTTGCTAGCTCACTAAGGATAAGATTAGAATCAGTTAATTTTTTGGAATAATTTGAATTGTTCAAATTATTTAAAGGGAATTTCATATTAACTAGGTTTAATATAAAGTATAATGTATTAAGATACACTATATATTTAATTATAAATATGATTTATAATTAAAACTATATAATAAGAGGGAATAATGTTTGAATAAGATTCAAATAATAACATAAATTGGATTCATAATAAAACTATATAGTAAAATTAATATGAATTGGATTCACATTAAAACTATAGGTTATAAGAAAGATATGCATCTTAATATGATTTAAATGCATAAATATGTGATTTTTGAAATTAGTTAATTAATTATTATTATTATTTAAAATTAATCAATTAATTAATTAATTATGAATTATTTATTAAATATGATTTAATAATTTTTATTTTAAATAATAATAAAAACAAAATAATTCCCCTACTTTTTTGCAGGGGAGTGGAGACGTGGGGGTTACTTCTCTATCAAGGTTTTCAGTCTCAAAAAGGGCAAAGGGTTTTTTCTTTTCTCCTCTCTCGATGAGTGATCTCTGAATAGAAAAATAGATCTCTCTCTCCCAAGTATTCTCTGAATCAATTCTCTCAAAAAGGGATTCCACAATCCTTAATTGATCCTCCCTAAGACATAGCGAGGATTGCCACTGATGGTGTTCTTGGAAGATCTTCTACAACAAGTATTTTTTTTAACCAAATACGCTTGATCTTTTTTTATGATAAATCAATATTGTTTTTCCCTTCCCGATCTCAAAGACAAAAAGCGATCAAATGCTTCCGCAATTGGGATTCAATCCCTTCATCTAATCCCTCTAGCTTTTTCTTCAAGGCTTTATTGAGTCTCTGAAGTGTCAAATAAGTCTGGACCTGCATCTGCAATACCCAAAATCTTGCCCATCAAACTTCGTGATTCCCTCCAACTTTTTCTATAACTCCCATGGCTTCTGAATAAAAAAAAAGTAGCTATGATATCAACTGTTGGACAAATGGGATACGAAAAATCCCGTAAGGCCTAAACCTAAGTGGCCTAATACTATTCCCCTTCAACAGTTAATCACATAAAAGAAACTAATAATAATGGAATAAGACAAAACTAAAAGAGATTAAGGTAGAGAAAGTAGACACAAAATGTTTATACTAGTTCATCTCAACGAAAACGGGCCTACGTCCAGTTCATGCAAATACATGTTCTACTATAATTAGAATTTTATAATGAGATCTCTTACAACCTCGCCAACACAATCTTTACACACAAATTGCTCTTGATTAATTAAACCAAAGGAAGAGCAAGGGCAAAAAACACACAAAATTGAACCAAATGACCTAGAGTACAATATAACATATGTATAGGGAAACTACTGGCTGCTGTGGCGCACATTTTGAAAATTGTGGTAACATCAAGACGCTGTAAGTAATCTATCAATGCTACGAAATTGGGCGCACACTTATTTGCTCTTTGTCCTTAAAAAAGATGACGAGCATTGCCCATCATGAAAAACAGTAGAATAAAAAGCTTCCCTTTTCTTTACTTAGTCATTTTCTCCAGTTCAACGAGCTTCCCATGAGCAACTATATTGATGATCTGGCTCCACAAACTCAATAGTTATGAGTTAGAAAAACCTTTTAAAAATCTAAGTATTAAAGATAAGAACTTGGAATCAGTGGCTAGAGAGACTTAACAATAACCAAAAGAAGCCCTCCCTCCGGATTAGAGATTTCCATCTCAACATCCTAAGGAGTTAATTATAGGTGATCTATCTCAAGGGATAAGAACTCGATCTTCTTTAAATGCTTTAAATAATGTTGCTTTTGTATCTCAAATTGAACCAAAACTTTGTAAAGAAGCCGAAAACAATGAGTTCTGGTTAATTGCTATGTAAGGGGAGTTAAATGAATTTGAGAGAAATCATGTTTGGGATTTAGTGTCTCGTCCTCTGTTATTGGTACTAAAAGGGTATTTAGAAATAAAATAGATGAGTCTAGTGATATTGTTAGAAATAAAGTTAGGTTAGTAGCTCATGAATATAGTCAGGAAGAAGGAATAGACTATGAGGAAACCTTTGCTCCTATTACTAGACTTGAGTCAATTCGAATGTTGCTTGCATTTGCATCTCATAAGAACTTTACTTTATATCAAATGGATGTCCAGAGTGCTTTCTTAAATGGTTTTATAATGGAAGATGTTTATGTTGAACAACCTCCTAGTGTTGAAGCTTTGAAAATTCAAATCATGTTTTTAAATTAAATAAAGCTCTTTACAGTCTTAAACAAGCTACTAAAGCCTTGTATGATCGTTTGAGTAAATATTTCCCTCATAATAGTTTTAAAATGAGACTTATTGGTACCACTGTATTCATTAGAATCAAAGAAAGTGACTTGTTATTAGTGCAAATATATGTGGATGACATTATAGTTGGTGTCACTAACCCCTCTCTATGTGAAGAATTCTCCAACTGTATGCATGGTGAATTTGAGATGAGCACGATAGGAGAACTCAAGTTCTTTCTCAAGCTTCAAATCAAACAATTTTAAGATGGAATCTTCATCAACCAAGAAAAATACACAAGGGATTTACTTAAGAGGTTCAAGTTTGATAAGGCTAAAATAGAAAAGACTTTGATAAGCACAATCACAAAGCTTAATAAGAACAAAAAGGTAAAAATGTGGATATTAAATCATATACAGGTATGATCGAATCCTTGCTCTATTTGACTGCGAGTAGACCAGACATTATATTTAGTTTGTGCATGTGTGCTAGGTTTCAATCTTGTTCCTAATGAATCACATTTGCATGCTGTGAAAAGAATTTTTAAATACTTGCTTGGAACTGTTGATATGGGTTTATGGTATCCTAAAAATGCATTTCTTGATTTGATTGTTTATTCTGATACTGATTTTGCTACTAGTTTAACTGATAGGAAGAGTACTAGTGGAACTCGCCAATTCATGGGAAGCTCTCTAGTCTCTTTGTATAGCAAGAAACAAAATTTTGTTGCATTATCTACTAATGAGACGAAATATATTGTTGTAGCTACTTGCCGTTTTCAGGTTTTATGGGTGAAACAAATATTGCGTGATTTTTATTTAAATTTTGAACAAGTACCTATGTTTTGTGAAAATACTAGTTCAATCAATTTAACTAAAAATCTTATTCAGCATTCTAGGATAAAGCATATAAACATTAACCATCATTTTCTTAGAAGGCATGTGCAAAATAGAAATATTGTAATTAATTATGTTTCTACAGAAAAATAGGCAGCAGACATTTTTACTAAACAATTAAATGAAAATCTTTTTTAAGAAATGACTTGCACCTAAAATCATTCAAATCTGAGTTGCATGATTGAGTTTGTTAGGGGAGAAGTTGTTTAATCTCTTTAAATTTGTATGCATTAATTATTTTGTTAAGCAGAAGTTTAATAACCTAATTAGAACTTTTTGTGGATAACAAAAGGGGGAGAATAGCTAATACTTACTTTTGAGATCGTTATTTTCTTGAGAGGTTTGTCATCATAAAAAAGGAGAAGATTGTTCGCTCTAGGACTTCAATCAAACTTAATATTTTGATGATAACAAACTTATGTATTTTACTGACAGTTTTAGTGTTTCAAAGCGTCCACAATGTAAAACTCGAAAAGGTGATTTCAATGCATTTTGAATCATTCAAATCGAACATTAAACAAAGAAGTTACGCCAAAAAAAAAAAACCCCCTCGAATGACCGTGTGCGTGAGAGCGCGCACTAGACACCCTTTGCACGAGCACGCGGTTCAAGCCTTGTGAAGTGCTTTTTTTACCTCCATTTTTCTTTTTTTTTTCTTTTCAAAATATAGCCTTTTTTTTCTTTTTTCTTTTCAATCGAATAAATCGCTACCATTCATATTTAAAACCTAGATCCAATGACCATTTTTAATATACTCTTAGTTCTTTTTAAACCAAAAAATAAGCTTTCTTTTATAAATAAAATAAAATTCTAGCAAACCTTTTTTATCAAACATCCTCTTGAATCTCTTAAAAAAAAGTGCCAATAATTTTTCTAAATCTTTTCTTTGCATAAATTCATTTACCCTTTTTGAGAGTTACATTTGTGAGAGTTCTCTATTGTATTGGTGATTCAAAATTATATAATCTACCTACTTAGAGGTATTGTTAGTTTTTTTTTTTTTTTAAATTTTATTGTATCGGATTTTGTATTGAGGTGTAAGTACACCTTGGGTTGTGAGAAAAGAAATTGGTTTGATCCTTAACTAGTAAAAAAGATCATGAAGTTTCTCTTTAGCGTAAAAAAAAAAAAAACAGAAAAAGAGGGTCGACCAGTTTGGTTCTTACCCGCAAGAGGGCTGGTTGTGATAAAATATCCAAGGAGTCTTGGGGCAAATTACCGAACCACTATAAATTTTCAGTGTCTTCTCTTCCTTTCTCTTTATTTTTGCATTTTAAATTTCGCTTAATTAATTTGCTAGTTTTGTATGTTAGGATTGATCAGATAAATTTTGCTTAGTTTAATTTATCAGTTGGGCATATTATTGATTGAGTGTTTGAAATTGCTTGCTAAATTTAAGACTAGAATTAAATTTGAAAAACATTGATAGGCAACCCTATTCACCCCCTCTAGTGTTTTCGTTCGATCCTACATCTCTCACCCAGGATAATATTTCTTGAAATCTCCCTCTTTATGACAAATGAAACATTTCAATTTAGGATTCGCTTGAATGATTGTTTTGTTAATTTTGAAGTCTATTGTGGTGAGAGTTTCTCTTGTAATTCTTCATTTCCTTTTGCAAAGAATACTTCTGACCTTCCATTGGTTATTTTGTCTACAATCAGTTCCAATTCCTTGCATGACTACTATTATAACAACATCCACTGACACAACGACTCTCTATCCATACATCAACGCAACCTTCACGTCATTTTAGGATTAAAGCAAAAAAAATTTATAGTCTCACTCTCATCACTTAGTTTCTCACTGAAATTCTTTATATCCAAGGTCAACTTATTGGATTCATTAAGATTCTAAGATATGGTCTTTGATGAATTCATTTTATAGGAGAATAATCTTTATCGCAAGTTAGATCTTTGTATGGTAGGTGATGACTTTGCACACTAGTACAAATAATGCTTTTAATGTCGGTAAAAAAACGTGCGCACTTTTAATGATGGACAAAAAAACGGAGCTAAAAGCGTGCTAGTATGGAATTTGAACTTTTAGTCGCGCCCTTTTTTTTTTTTAAGAAATCTCACTTTTAATGTTGGGCAATGCCCGACATTAAAAGTGAGACTTTGGGTGCTAAAACACTTGCCCATTTTGTTCTAAAAATAAACATTTAATGTCGAGCATTGCCTGACATTAAAACTCCCCGTTGGACATGAAAACTCTTAAAAAAATGCTTCTTATTCTTTCCTATTTTTATTTCTCTCTCTCCCACGAACGAACTCGGCTTCTTTCACCTAGAAACCCTCTCCTCCCTCAGCTCTTCACCACCTCTCGCTATTGTGATGTTGTCCATTCTGGTGAGATCATTTGACGCTAGCGACACCCATTCCTCCTCCTTGCTACTGCACATCACTATTTGTTTTTCCTTCGCTAGAAAAGATCCAAATCCTATTTTGTTCTCAAGGCCGCTGTCAACAACCCACAGTGATCTCCTCTATGGTCCTCGCACGCCATCGTCGTCTCCTTCACCGCCGACGACAACTCAACTCTCCTCCCCGTTGCCCATTGATTTATTCCTCTACAAACATTTTGAATCTATTTTGGTGAGTTTATCTTCAATTTAATTTAGATTTTGGTTATAGTTTGAAATTATTTATTAGATTTTGGATTGGATCTCAATGGTTGTGGGATTGGAAATCTGAATGGTTGTTGAGTTGAAAATTTTATTCAAATTGTTAATTTTGTTTTAAAGAATATGAGAAGTTTATCGACTAGCTCTTCATGTGTTCATTTTGCATTTATGGTAGTTATAGTTGAGATATCATACTTTGCATTTTAGTTATAGTTTAGAGATTTTAAATTGAGATTTTACCATCTAAAGTATGACATCCATTTTGGATGTGAAAATATATTTTTTATTTTGGAGTTGGTTTACTTTGCATTTTGGTTATAACTTTTTACCCACAACTTGTTTTATCTCACTAAGTAATACATTTTGGTTTTCTTTTGGTGTAGTTTTGTTACTTTTATCTATTAAACACCATGTGATACATCATAGTGTTGTTTTATTCAATAAAAAACTATTATAGATGAAAATGTGGTAGCTAAGAAACTAATAAGTTTAAATAATTTCATATTTTTCTTCGTAGATAACAATTTGAAGTCAAATTTTCTTGTTATGGATAAATCATGGATGACAAAAAATTGAATGTCAGCAGAGTACAATTTAGGAGTTGAGATGTTCATTGAAAAAGGATTACGTCATTCAAATAGATCGAATTTTATATGTTGTCCATGTGTAAAGTGTGTGAATGCAAAGTCTCAAAATGTGAACACAGTTAGAGATCATTTGTTTGTTTATGGTATTGATCAAAGTTATAAGATATGAATTTGGCATGGTGAATCAATACCGATTAAGAGGAAGAATAAAAATGAGTCTACTTGTACAAAAGAAGATTATAAATATGTCAATTTTTATCATACCATATTGGAATGTTTGAGGTTGTACATGATCATTTGGATGGTAAATCTCAACATTTTCATGAGCTATTAGATGATGCTAGGAACCATTGTACTCTAATTGTAAAAATTTTATTAAGATATCTGCTATGATAAAGTTATATAATTTGAAAGCAAAACATGGATGGAGTGACAAAGGTTTCACAGATTTGTTGGTCTTAATTCATGACATCTTATCAAGTCCTAATGAAATTCCAACTTCTACGTATAAAGCAAAATTTTTTTGATTACTCTTGGAATGAAATATGAAAAGATTCATGCATATAGCAATGATTGTTGCTTGTTTAGGAAAGAGCTTTTCTATGCAAATGTTTGTCCTATTTGTAAAACATCTGGATGGAAGCTTCATAAGAATTCAAAAGAAGTGATGAAAGGGGTTCCCACAAAAACCATGTGGTACTTGTCTCCAATTCCAAGTTTTCAACGGATGTTTCAAAGTAAAGAAGTATCAAATATGTTGACTTGACATGCTAAAGAAAGAGGAAGTGATGGGTTCTTACGACATTCTAGAAACTCACAATCATGAAAAGAAGTTGACAATTTATTACAAGAGTTCGGTTAAGAACTAAGAAGCCTTCGTCTTGCTCTTTCAATGGATAGTGTCAATCCACATGGTGATCTTAGTAGTAGATATAGTTGTTGGCCAGTTATGTTAGTGACGTATAATCTACCACCTTGGTTGTGAATGAAACAAAAATACATGTTATTGACTACATTAATATCAGGGCCTAAACAACTAGGAAATGATATAGATGTTCATCTAGCTCCATTATTTGATGATTTGAAAAAGCTTTGGAATGATGGGGTTGAATGCTATGATGCGCATCGAGAACACAATTTTAGGTTGAAGGCTATTTTATTATGGTCTATTAATGATTTTTGTTCATATGACAATTTGTGTGGTTGTACTGTGAAAGGATATCATGTATGTCCAATTTGTGGTGAAAAATACTTTATCCATTTATTTGCCAAAAGGGAAAAAAATGACGTATCTTGGGCACCGAAAGTTTTTATCTCATAACCATCCATATAGAAAGCAAAAAAAGGCTTTTAATAGTAAACAAGAATTTGAATCAGATCCTCAACCATTATGTGGAGAAGAAATTCTAAAAAAAATAAATAGACTTTAAGTTTCATTTGGTAAGAAAGTTGGAAAAAGAAAAGATAGTGGAGATCTTTTCCATTCTTATTGGAAGAAGACGTCTATTCTTTTTGAGTTAAAATATTGGAAACATCTTCGATTAGGCTTTGGTTAGATGTAATGCACGTTGAGAAGAATGTGTGCGCGAATCTTATTGGCACATTACTTGATACTCCTGGTAAAACTAAGGATGAATTAAAGACTCGATTAGATTTGGTCGAATGGAACATTAGATAAGAGTTGGCTCCTTAGGAGAGCAAATGATATTTTTACCTCCAGCATGTTAATCATTACCATAAAAAAGAAGTTGAATTTATGTACGATACTTGCAGAAATTAAAGTACCTAATGGCTACTCATCCAATATACAAAATCTTGTGTCACTCATAGATTTGAAACTGTAAAGACTCAAATCTCATGATCATCACGTTCTTATGCAACAATTGTTATCAGTGGCAATTCATGGTATCTTACCTCAACATGTCAGATTTACAATTATTCAGCTATGTTTCTTTTTTAATGTGCAGTATGGTAATTGATTCATCTAAGTTAGAAGGTTTGCACGAGAACATAGTTATCACTTTATGTTTATTGGAAAAGTATCTTCCCCCCTCATTTTTCACAGTAATGGTACATTTGACTGTTCACCTTGTCCGAGAGGTGGAACTTTGTGGGCCTGTTTATTTGATATGAATGTATCTGTTTGAACGATACATGAAAATATTCAAGAGTTATGTACGAATTAGAAACCGACCAAAATGGTGCATTGGAGAATGTTACATTGTAGAGAAGACTGTGGAATTTTGTTCTGAATTTCTATTTAGAATTGATCCAATTGGGTTAGGAACATCAATAAGAAAAGACAATTCAGATCAGAGTCGACCATTATCTGTCGCATCTTATATCAAGCCGAGTAAAGATCAATTGGAGCAAGCTCATCTTTATGTCCTTGAAAACACAAACAATGTGCTTCCTTATATCAAATATGTTTATCTTCATTCTTTTTCATAACTTTGTGACTAAGTTAATATCGAATAACTCAATCATTAAATATGTTATTCGATATATAATAGGCAACACATTGTGTTTTTAAAGAAACTCAATCTAAGTAAAACTAAAAATAAAAAGTGGCTTCAAGATGAGGATAATCGTACGTTTAGTCGCTAGCTACATGAACGGGTAACTTCTAAACTTACTTTTTAGGCTATAGATGAATGTTAGCTACTAATATGGAGATGAATTTCAAGTTGCACTTGCTCTTGAGGTGCCAAAGAACTTCATATCACATACTTTGAAATCGATAGCTCATGGACCTCGTCCAAATGTAGCCACTTATGTTTCTTACATGGTTAATGGTCATTAGTACAACAAAAACGAACACGATAATGTTAGGTGTGTACAAAATAGTGGAGTTAGCTTAATTGCAAATACAATGTAAATTTCCAGTGCTAAGGATAAAAACCCTATCATTTAAGACATGACTTTTTATAGTGTACTACAAAAAATCTGGGAGCTTGATACCATAGTTTGACATTTATCTTGTTCAAATGTGATTGAATTGAGAACAAGAATGGGATTAAAATAGATGACCTTGGTTTTACTGTTGTAAACCTTAATCGTATTGGACATTTATCAGATCCTTTTATCCTAGCCTCCCAAGCGAGGCAAGTCTTTTATGTAAAAGATCCAGTTAATATTCATTGGTTAGTGGTTTTAACATCTCCTCAAAGAAAAGTTGAAGAAGATTTCAATGAAGAGGAATTAGATGATTCAATACTAGATTATGAGGTTGTAAGAAGTATGCTTCGTGTTGACACATTACAAGAAATAGATGACAAAATGTCATCTACATACATTAGAAATGATTGTGATGGTATATGGATTGATAAGTGGTATTTTGAACAGTGATATGTCCTTTACTCTTTTGCTTATTATTGTTTAATGTGAATTTATGTCTTATGATTTAATGTTTTGTAGTTTTCTTGCAGATTACTTCAATGGCTGATTCAAGTAGTAGTGGTGAATATGGAGGTAAGTTTATTTATACTGTAATGTTATTTATATGGAGATAAAGAAGGTTAAAGAATGAGGCCTGACTACTATGTACGATTTGACTCAAATAAGAAATTCAAGAGAACGTAAAGTGATAGAGTATAATTATCAAGGCCAATTGATAGAAGTAAATGCCAATAAATTGTAGAGTTTTATTGGTGTTTATGTACGACAACAAGTTCCAATAATATACAATAGTTGGAAAGAAGTTCCTCAAGAACTTAAAGATAAAATTTTTTAGCACATTGAGGTAAGAAGTTTAAACTTTTCAACAACTTTCTTTATTCTACGTTTTTTTTTTTTAATTTTCTATGATTTCTATTATCTAGATGTCATTTGTGGTGGATCCTAGGTCAAAGAATCATATTCTTAAATCTGCTTCTAGGAAGTTTCGAACATTTAAGTCCACGCTCACTCAATTATAAATTATGTCATTCAAAGATAATCCCTCGTGTTTACACTCTCCTCTAGAGAAATATTCACATCTTGATCAAGCACATTGGGAGTCATTTGTGAATGCTAGACTAGGTGAAGAGTTTGTGATAATTTTATTTGTCTAATATCATTTAAAATGTTTTAGTAATTTAAATTGTTTTAGTAATTTAAAATATCTTATGCAATATAGACACTTAGTCATACTCAAAGGGAAAGGAGAGCAAAATGTGTATATAATCATCACATCTCATGAAAAGAATATGCAAATCTAGCGATGAAATTAGTAAGTTATCAATTAATATAATATTTTATTTCTAATCTTTTCTCAATATTAATGTGTGCCTATAAAGGATTTGTCTATTGATCCTTCGAACCAAGCAACCTTATGGAAATAAATAAGAAAAGGAAAGAATAAGGATTATGTGGATGACACCACTCAAGAATTAGCTAAACAAATTATAAGTTTATATGTTTTTTTTTAATTTCAATGGAATTTAATTAAAGATATATATGTCATACTAATAAATATTTGTGACAGGATGAGTTAGCAGCAGCGCGTCACAGAGAAGATATTTTAACTGAAGCATTAGGCACACGAAAACATAGAGGGCGTGTGAGGGAAGTTAGTGAATTTATTTCACTGTTTGTGTACTTTGTATTGCTAAAGGAAAGTCCAATTTGGGGTCCTAGCATAATGTAAAGGTTGATTCTCATGGCTTTCAAACCAAACAAAGTATTTCAGAGAGAAAAAATGTGATGGAAAAAGAAGTTGTGACAACAGTAGAAGAGGTCAATGTCCCGAAGAAGAGAGATAATGAAAAAGAATTTGTGACCCTTATAGAAGAGATCTGTAATGTCCCTTAATTTTATAATTTTTTTTTCATATTTTGAATTGTTGAATTATGTAATTAGGGGACTAAATTTTTTATTTGAATTTTTTATTTTATGATTTTGGAGGAAGATTTTGTTATTAATAATTTAATGATTTAGAGGGGGTTTTTATTTTGGGAAAATTAGAAGAAAATTTAATTAATGGTATTCTCGTAATTAGAAGAGGACTAGGGTTTAGGGTTGAGGTGAACCCTATAAGTACGTCATTAAGGACCCTAGCTACCAAATCATTTTTCTATTCCAAGAAGAAAGAGGTCATCCTAATTTTTCTCCTCTTTTTCTCCATTTTCACGCCAATCCCACTCCTTCCCCCTCTGAAAATTTCTTTCTCTCAACCAAACCTTCCTCCCTCACGTGCACCCATCTCCCAGAAGGCAGTAGCAAGTGGCAGTAGAAGCTGGTCGGCGATCAGAATCAGTGGCTGCAACAGCAAGGCATTTTTCCTCTTCCTTTTTGGAATCCACCAATTTCAGTAGCTCCGTTTTGGCCCAAATTTTGAGGAAAACCTCATCACAACCTCCTCATAACCCAACACGAACATGTAATCCATCGAAGTTCACAAACTCCCAATTTTCTCAATTTTTCTCCGTTTTAACCACTTTTATCCTCTTTCTCGGTCTTTCAAAAGGGTAATTTTGGCAAACGAAGGGTCAGAAAGCACCAAGAGGTCAAGATCTTCACATTGGTGAAATCAGAATCATGATCGGAGCTGCAGTGGAAGCTCACGCTAGGGAGAAAGGAGGACGGGCGGTGGCGCGCGTGACCCACACGCCGAGGCTTTAGGCCGCGTGTGGCAGTGCGTCAGCAGTCCTTTGGTGCTAATTCTGGCAGCGTTGAACTCCTGATGGTGAGTAGATTTTGAAACTGGTCTCTATTCGCCAATTGGAGGTGGCGCGTGAGAGGCACTCGCCGGACGGCAGCGATGCGTGGGCTGTAGCCAGTCCAGAAACAGCGGTGTCTTCCTAGTGTAGTTTGCCCCTCAAACACCAATTTCCCTTTTCAGTTAGTTAATTAATTGGAATTTAGGACTAATAAGGGTATTTTTGGTATTTTATGACTTAGGTTGCTTAAAGAATCCATTACCGATCTTCCTTGGCCTCACTTGCTGTTTTTACTGAGATTTGAGGTAAGTGACTTTACTTCTAGATAAACCATTGGGCTAGCTCGGTAACTTGTTTGATTTGTATGTTGTATGTATTAACCATGCTTAACTTATGTAGTTGTGAATGGAGCATGATAGTGTGCTTGTAAGATAAGCATGATGAGTACATAGTTGTTATGTGATTTGTGGATGCTAGGGGCATTATTGGAATATTTCATGTTGGATGCCTGTGGCATCGGATTAGATGATATGTATTTGAGACCTATGCATAGTTATGGATTGTAAGTTGCATGTTCATGAGTTAGGAGTTTTACCATCTCTGCTTAGTGCTGTGTTTGAGGACCTCCATGAATGTATTCTCTGCTTTGTGGTGCTGTGTGCTGAATGGAGAACGTTGAGGTGTCTCTATGGGATAGTCAATCTTTGCTGTGTGTTGAACGGAAAACCTCCTTGAGATACATTTTGTGCTTTGTGTTGTTGTGTGCTTGAGGTGCCTCGAGATGGTATACTCCTATGAGAGCTAGAGAGTAGGTCCCACATGAGATGCATGATTGTTTGTGTTTGCTTGTCCGACCTCAGGGGTTGGAGTTACTTACTGGGTATATTTTATATACTCAACTTATTCCTTTCCTTTTTTTAGGTAAGAGCAAGGACTACTTGGGTGGCTGACGAGGAGCAGTTGCATAAGGGCCATGGTCGCACGTTTCAGTCTTCCGCATGTGTCTATTTTTGGAGTTGCATTATTTAAAATGTTTTGAACTCAATGTCATCTATTTAAGCTATTATTCTATTTGTTTTAAATTCGGGATCCCAAATATTTTCTTTGTACTATTTGAACTTAGTTATTTATGTTTTTATGGAATTTGATTACAAATTTGAAAAATCTTTTTAAGATTTTTATTTAAGAGCATGCATGCTAGTAGCAACCCCTAGATAGTCTAACTTTAGAAGTCGGGTCGTTACACTCACGGTGTAACCTAATGGAAGAGACCATAGGACATGTTGACACATACCCTTCACACACTTACTATGAACTACTTCTCCTATTCACCTTGTTATTGACTTATGTAGACACTTTCTGAATGGAGTAGTCCTGGTAAAAGAGACACGAAGTCCTGCATAAATCTCACGATGTGAACTCTTAGGGATGCGAGAGCTAGCAAATAATACATCATATGTACTATTTCTCTCCTGCTAAAGTGTTCTATTTTGGTTTTTGGGTATACTGTTACTTAGGTTTATTCCGGCTAAAAAAAACCTAAGTCTAGGTGATTAATCTGAGCATAACTCATATACTGGATTTTAACCTACAATGTCTAGGTGATAAACCATTTATTACCTCACATCACTCACACATGCTCATAAAATCAGGTTAACTCAACTCAAACACCAGCTCGATCCCTAGGTAGGAGGTGTCCCATAAATCGTCAGCTTAAATACCTCTAGCCTTAGACAGGATCTTGCCGGGTGAGTTTTATAAACTTAGTTTTACAAGAAATCAACCTAATTTAACTATTAAAGGAGGTTGATTTTGAGTGATTAACCCTAAGTGAGCATGCATTTTATCCAAGTTATAGATTTTAAATGTCTAATTGATTTTATAACACTTATGAAATAAAAGACATTGATCCATAACATACATTCGCATTCATATCATAAATTAATATAACAATTATACTAATTCTCATGATATCTATTCATGCATACTATATCTTATAACATTTATAATATACTTTTTATGCATTCATATCATAAATTAATATAACACTTATACTAATTCTCATGATATTTAATCCATGCATACTATATATTATAACAATTATAACATACTTGCAATGCATGAAAGAAGATTATCCTATGGTGGGATTTTTAAATCTATATGACATACATTATGCATATAAGATTCAATTTAATTTAACTATACATTCACAATGTATAATAAATTAAAAGCTAAAATGGGTTGATTTTGGCATCACAAGCACACAATAATAATCTCCAAATTGTGGTTGAACAGACCCGAACCGCTTCGAACCGGCTTGAGCCATGTGAAAAAGGGCTGAACCGGCCTCTTAACACCAAAAGAATGCTGAACCGCATGGAATAGGGCTGAACTGCACCAAATCAAAAGTTGAACGCGCACAATTCTGGAAAAAACAGCTTTAATCCTTTGCCCCAATCTTGAAATTACATCCTAATTTCAACTCTAATTGACTCCAATAAATTACAAACCTTTTATCATACAAATAAGCTCTTACATTACCGGGCAATTACAAATTATTTCAACAATTGAAAGATTAAAAGGATGCCAAAATCACAAAACACCATTT
>JAOANK020090895.1:0-16648 GCA_026257165.2 Telfairia occidentalis
TATTTTAAATTTAATTTAATTTAAAAATAAAATAAAATTAAATAACTCCCCTACTATTCTGTAGGGGAGTGGAGACGGGGGGAAACCCATTCATCTATCGATCATTTTCCCATTTGGGAAATCGATCGATCGCTCTCAAAAATTACTCTCTCCAAATTTTTTCCTCTCTCAATCAATTCTCTGCATTTGGGATCCCACAATCCCAATTCGATCGCCTTTGAGACATAGCGAGGAAACCAATTGGTGCTGTTCTGGGTACTTGTACTGATGGGTTCTCTCGAGCCTTTTTAAGTGTACCACATTTCTTGTACTCCTTATATAAGTCTGCCCTAAATTCTTTAAATGTTGATTGCATTTGGTGCATGATAAATGTATTCACAGCGTACTTCGTCAAATCTACGTCGAAATGAGTCTGCACATGTTCAAGATTAGTTAGTATATAAACATGTTAATCAATATTGAAGAATATACGTGCTTACTTACCAGCAATCTATCCTTCACTGATTGAATGACATCCCTGGTCACCTCCTTCCATTTCGAGCATCGTACTGAAACACCCTCTCGTGCATATGTCCCTATCGCATTGCTGAACTCTGTGCTGTTAGGGCACACAGGCTTCATGTGCCCATCCTTGATCTCAATTTTGATTCTCCCGAACTTCTCGACATGTTTATCCAGTTGCTTGTTTCTGGTGTGCTCTCTTGTCCTCCTAGAAGCTAAAAAACATAGGAAAACAATTAATATGTAAGAACTAAAAATATAGTCATGCATGAGGAAAAATAAACTAACCTGTAGGTGTCGAACTCTCTCCAACTGGAGATGTTATCGCATGAGTATGATTCTTATGACCAAAAGCATGTGATGCTTCATTCTGATTACGTCCTGCCATTTATAACACAAAAGACAAAAAAATGGGTAGCTTTAATTTATAGTTATTGAATTTCACATACTTATAAAATTATAAGAAGTTTAAATACGTCTTCTACTCGTAGTTATTCACTATCCGAATCATATGAAACTAAATGCTGGTGTGAACTCGAACTACTTTCAGTAGATATTTCAACATTCTCAGTTTCATCGTTTATGAACGCATCATCTATGGTCTGTGGGGTGCTTCTCTTTGTTTGTTGCGTAAATAGTCGTTCCACAAAAGTATGATCAATGCCATCTCTACATAAGGAGGAATCCTGAACGACCTCATCGACTAAGATCCCTCTTGCTACTTCGCCTAGTTTTATCAAGTCATTATCTACATCTCTAGTTTTTGGAACGTCCAATAAATGTTTATTTTGTACTATTTGGGCAAAACCTTCCAATTTCCACCAAGTTCATGGTCGTTAAGGTAGAAAACTTGTTGAGCTTGACTAGCGAGAATAAAAGGGTCATCAACATACCAATAACGAGATACGTCGATTGACCTAAATCCTAAATCTACACTTGGTCTATTTTTCTTAACATCCGTAAGGAACCATCTGCATTTAAAAACAATCACACACCTTCTTCTCACATATTCTAAGTCTAATACTTCGTCCAATACACCATAGAAATTCATTTCATCTTCTTCACTTTCTTCTCCAGGCACCATGACCCCACTATTTTGCGTAGTTCGACGATTTTCACGCTCTATGGTATGGAATCGTAATCCATTAATGATGCATCCACTATAAGAGCGCACTTAATTGTTAGGTCCGAATGCAATTGAGTAAAGATCATCAGATTCATCTTCTCTTTCGCATAATGAGTTAACCCATTTATTAACCATAAATTTAAAATGAATGATTTTGCCTCATACTTATAAATAAATTGTTTTGACTTAAAAGCTTCATACCTGAGATTTGAATCAATCTGGAAAGTGTTTCTGGTGTAATTTGTACAGGTCTAATGAGCTACTTGCTCTAGGATGAAGTAGTCTCAAATGTTGTATGCGATAGGACTCTAGCTCAGCACAATTGTTCAATACGAACCAATGTACGATTTGTTTCTTGCCTCCTGATAGTGTCCTTAAGGTCGACCCCTTAATGTCGTGCACTTTGTCTAAACACTTCAAATGAACCACAAAGCTTGTGTTGAGGGACTGTATCATCATTTCATTCGTCTTTATTAAATCTTTTTTCGACCCCACTTAGATACAATGAGCAGAAGTTCAGGGATTCAGTCATGATAAATGCTTCTGCTATGGAACCCTGGGGATGAGCTTTATTCCATACGTACTGTTTCAATGTTCGTAGGCTCCGCTCAATAGGATACATCCAACTGTAAGTAACTGAGACCAAAACTTTTGCTTCATATGGCAAGTGAACGACAAGATGTATCATTACATCAAAGAATGCTTGAGGGAATATTTTTTCCATCTTACACCATATGATTGTTATGTCTGATTACATTCGATCAAGATCACTGATTCGTATCGTCTTTGCACATAAATCACGAAAGAAATTACAAAATTCAACAATGGTTGTACACACATCTTTCTGTAGGTATACTCGAATAGCAATAGGAAGAAGTCATTGTAGCAAAATGCGTGAGTTGTGGGTTTTCAGTCCCCATAACTTTCCATCGTTCACACTCATACATTGTGATATGTTTGATACAAATCCATCAGGAAATTTCACTGATTTCAAGAACTTATAGAAATCCATTCTCTCACTAGTGGTCAATGTATCGACAACATGTGGTTTCACAATCCCTTATCCCTTGTTTCTGCAAGTGTAAGTCTTTTCATATCTTCAAATCTTCTAAATCCAAATGAGCATTTATTATATCTTTTGTCTTACCCTCGATATTTAACAAAGTGCCCACTAAGTTATCACACATTTTTCTCAATATGCATGACATCTAACTTGTGTCTCAACATCAATGTTGACCAATATGGGAGTTCAAAGAATATACTCTTCTTTGTCCAGTTAAGACTCCTCTTTCTTTTTGTCCGTTGTATGGATGGATGTTTACTGAATACAGGAAAGTTCACCGTAATAACTTGTTCGAGAATCTCATCTCCATCTATTACAACAAGAGGAGGTCTATGTTCTACATTTTCGTCAGGTTGTTTACTTCTTTGCCAACTGTGATTTTCTGGAAGATAACGCCAATGGCCCATGAAAGAAATTTTTCCCCTTATTTGAAATGATGATGTGTCTTTTTTACAAATGAGACATGCTTGATAACCTTTAGTACTCCATCCAGACAAGTCTCCATACGTAGGTAAGTCATTAATAGTCCACAACAAACTTGCGTGCAATTGAAAATAATCACCACTTGCACAATCGTATGTTTGCACCCCACTATTCCATAATTCTTTTAGCTCTTCAATCAATGGCTGCAAGTACACGTCAATTTTCTTTCCAAGAGACCTTGGTTCGGGTATAAGCAAAGACATTAAAAATTTTGATCCTTTCATGCACTTCCAAGGTGGTAAATTGTAAGAAATAAGTACCACAGGCCAAATGCTATATGAGGTACTCATATGTCCAAATGGATTAAATCCATCTAAAGCTAATGTCAATCGTATATTTCGTGGGCCTGAAGTGAACTCAAAAAACTCACGATCGAAATGCTTCCACCTTGCACCATCAGGTGGATGGCATATGACACTTTCTATTTCAACTTGTTTCTCTTTATGTCACCTCATCTCAAAAGCAATATGCTTTGATGAAAACAATCTCTTCAACCTTGGTATTAATGGAAAATGACGTAATACTTTGTGTGCAGTCTTCTTGTCCCTCTTTATATCACTAATTTTATATCGAGACTTCCCTGCGTATGGACTCATATAACATACAATCAACTAATTTCTTCCAAAATAGCATACAATTGTGTTTACAAACGTGGATGAACTCATATCCTAGCCCTAACTCACGTAGCTTCCTCTTAGCTTCATAGAATGAACCAGGTATAGATGCACCACTTGGAAATGCTTCTTTTAAAAATTGTAGCAACATATCGAAAGATTTGTTACTCCAATTATTTAGCACCTTGATATGCATCAATTTCACCAAAAAGTTCAAGGAAGAGAACTCAGTACAACCAGGATACAATTGATTGCGAGCCTCAGCCATTAAGTCCTCAAAGACGTTAAAACTATCCATTTCATGGATGTTTGTTGGCATCTCATCCCCAAAGTCTTCTTCATCTACATCATCTTCTATCATCGGACCTCGCAAATCATCTAAGAGATCAAACATTTCATCTTCTCCAATGACATCTGACACTGATCTCTTTCATGAGTTTGGTCTCTTTGAAATCAAGCTAAGTTGGCGAGTTCTCCATGATACACCCATTGAATGTAAGACGAAGATATTTCATTCGTGAACAAATGTTGTTTCACTCCATCCAATAATTGTTATATTGAATTCTGACAATTCTTGCATAAGCATCTTGCTTTTCCAACATCATTAACATGAGTTTTTGCCACTTCCAGAAACTGTGCAACTCCTTCAATATACTCTCTTGAGAATCTATCTCTCAGTTTAATCTAATTCTTATTCATTCTGAAGTATTGTTATTTGTGATTTGATAGAAATGAGCAAATTTCAATCCTGAATGAAAATCAACAAAACAAAGAGAGAGAATCAGAAAGACCAATTTTGCCCATACATGTTATGAAAATCCTTATTCATGTTCGGTATTGAGAAACAAGAGAGGGAGAGATTTATATTCGAGATTGAAAGAGGGCTACATAAAGAGATAGAGATATGAGAGAGTGAGAGAGAGATTTTAGATTGAGATAGAAAGCGAGATACGATAGAGAGAAAAAGATTTTAGATTGAAATACAAAGAGAGGTAGAGCTACAATGAGATATAAAAAGAGCTACGATAGAGAGAGACCAATTAATGAGTTCTAGAATTCGCTAATTTGAATCTTCTAAGAAGTAAGTGAGATATATAATTCACTAAAACTACTTTAGGTGAATTGAATTAAATCTTAACTAACATTCCTTGGTTGGCCACTTAGTTGAATACGTTAGCCCCAATTAGTTGACTTAAAACTATTTTAGGTGAATTAAATCTCAACTAAGTGTGGGCCCACTAATTAGTTGAGTACATCACCCCAAATTAGGTGAGTTTTAGAAAACTACCAATGATTCTAAATTGAGTGTTCATTATTTTGGGTTCCATTTTATATGACTACCATAACTGCAGGATAACCACTCAAGTTTAGCATATTCTATGATGTCTTGATTGTGTTGGGACATATCATGTTTAAACTAAATAATTTAAGCCGCATGCATGCTTTTTTAATTACAAGTCAAATACCAAATAGTGAGACTTTAGTCTTAATTATGATTTTGAATTCCCCTTTGGAGATGAACAATGAATAGATAATTTAGATTAAAATGGAGCATCGAGATCAATTTCAATTTAGATTCAGATAGAAAGACAACTACTAAGGAGGGACCATGATTAAGAGTTTTAGAGAGATAAATAATTTAGAGAGGGGAGAGTTGAATATAAAGGAGAGATTTAGACTTCAAAGAGAAAGTAAAATTGTTCAACTTAAAAAATAGAATATAAAACAAAAACTTATAAATAAACCTAAACTTGTGGCCCTAACCCTCAAGGACAATCAACGCTAGGGAAAATACTACACAACTTCTTAATACAAATTTCTAACTTGCAACATTGTAGATTTTTCAAAAGCCAAACACCCTTCCCAATTCAGATTAGATGTTTCCAACTTGACACCTGCCACCTCATTTTGGAATCGGTCTTTTTTGGGGTTTCAAATGAAAAATGGGTCTTTTATTCATAAAAAGAAAATTACAATTTTCTTACTTTCCCAATTCCCTTTTTTGGTCTTCAATTCAAAATCTCTTCTAATTGAGTTGCTGAACTTTCCCAATTTTCTTACTTTCCCAATTCCCAATTTCCTGTATTGAAACTTTTGAAAGTATAAGAGTATCTTTGAGATAAAGTACAAAGTTTAAGGGTATTTTATATAATTTAGACTAAAACATATTCTAACTTTTGGAATGAATCACAGAATGAATATCAATAACAGTGGAGACTATCTTTTATTCTCATTGTTTTTACCCTGTGGACCTCTCCCCATTCCATTGTTTTTGCCCAAAAATTTTAGAGAGAGAAAGTCCCTCTAGAGCTCTGTCTCTCACTCTCATTGTTTTTGGCCAAATGGCCAAAGTTTTTACAGAGAGAGTCCTTGTAAGAAAATAGAAACATTTGTATCTACATAATTAAAATTAACACAAATAATTATATCGCTATTCAATTTTGGTTAGACTTGCCAATCAAACTCAGTATAGCAGGTTCGATTTAGTTAGAACCAAACAAAATTTGTACATAACTAAATCATACCTAACTTGGTTCATGAAATTGGTTTAATCCATCCCTCACCCAATTAAAACCAATTTCAAATGAAAAATACTCTCCTTCAAATGCCAAAATCACATAAGGAAAATTCAATTGGGAACAAAAAAAAAGAAACAAACTTTCAATACACACATATAGATGTGTGAGTGTGGTCCAGCTAGTCGCCATCCAAACGTAGGAGAAAAAAAAAGCATAAACTTTCTGCCATATTTCAGCCTCTCTCTCCCCAACCCTACACATTTTACACAGAGAGTGAAAGAGAGAGAGCGAGACAAACCTGCAACAAAGAGTGGCGGAACAGGCGAGACGACTGGCGACGAGAACGCACGGTGAAGCGACTGGAAAATGGACTAGGGCGGGCCAGAGAGAACCAGAGAATCGAAGGAGATGAGGAAGAAGGAAAGGGGAAAAGGGGAAAAAATTCGTTTTTTAGGGATCGTTTTCTCTGACGTAAAATAAAGCATCGGTATAGCTCAAAAACGTCGGTGTATCTTAAAACACACAGTTTTAATAAAGAATCTATTCCGACGTTGAGATCTTATCGTCGGTAATACTACATTTCTACCAACTTTATGTATAACGTCGGTAGATACTCTAGGAATTCAAATGTTTTCAATTTTTTCTTTCGACGTTTAGTGAAACAAACGTTGGTAATACCAATAACAATAATAAAATATCTCTTTCTACCAACATTTTTGAACCAAACGTCGGGAGAAAAAATATTCAACCGATATTTTACGAAAACGTCGGCATATTGTATCTTTTTCCCGACTTATACTATTAACGTCGGTATAAATAGAATCTCCCGACGGTTTAACTTAGCGTCGGCAAAAAAATCGTTGTAAAAAATGAAAATTCTTGTACTGTTTCTGGACTTTTAATTTTATGTCTAGTAAATTCTTGATCAATTAGATTCTTTTGTAATGTTTCGGGACCTAATAAGCATTAATAAGAGTTCAATGAACAATTAGACATGAAATTGAAAGTTTAAGGAGTTATTGAACATTTTATTAAAGTTTATAGATTTATTAGACACAAACCTTAAAAGTGTATGGACCAAACATGTAATTTTAACCAACTTAATATCCAAACACATATCGATGTGTTGAAAGTTATCAACCCACATAAAGTTCTAGATCCGGCACTACATACAAACTAAGGACCTGTTTGGTAACGTTCCTGTTTCTTGTTTCCTATTTTCTCTTTCTTGCTTCTTGTTTCTTGTTTTTTTTTTTTATAACTAGAATTAGAAATATGTTTGAGAACTATTTCTGTTTCTAATGTGTGATAACTATTTCTGTTTCTTGTTTCTTGAAAAAAAGAAATAGAAACAAAAAAGAAATAGAAAAAAAATATGTTTGATAATTGTTTCTTGTTTTTGTTTTTTTTTTTCAAGAAACAAGAAACAAAAATGTGTTTGATATAACTGTTTCTTGTTTCTATTTTTTTTTTCAAGAAACAAGGAACAAAAATATATTTGAGCTCGCTTGGTAACATTATTTTTTTAATTTTTTTAGTTAAAATAACTTTAGTAAAGATAATATAAAATGAAATAACATGTATCAAAAACAATAACAACTATTGTCAACAGTTTATAGGATTTAATACAAATCAAGTCTTAAAGCAAAATTGAAAATAATAATAATATTTATCCTTCAAATGCTACCCAAATAGTGTTGACTTACGACATCTAGCTCAATTAGACTGCTATGTGGATTCTCTGGTAAACTTTGTAGATCTTCAATGTTGTCTCTCACTCGAGCCATTTGCCTTAAATAATGTTGACTTAGGTCTAGCTCAATTAGACTACTCTGTGGATTCTCTGGTAAACTTTGTAGATCTTCAACGATCATTGATTCATTGATATAGTCATTGAAAAGATCATCTTGACGATCATTCAATTTTATGTAATTATGAAGAGTACAACATGCTATTGATATATATTTTTGTGTAAGCAAAAAAACAAAGGGAAAGCTAAAAAGAAGGGGAAAAATCTAAGGGATATGCAGAAGAGATTACATGCATCAATGAAGAACCTCATTCCAAAGACAAGTATATTATAAATGCTAGTATGATAGACAATAGCTTCGGATTTAATGAATTAATCAATGCTATCGTCTGGTCAAGTTAAACCACACAAGAACACAAGAGTCAAGACCCATTGATAAGTTTTGATTTGACAAGGGAAAGAGAAATTTACCAAAAGAGCCAAAAGCTAAATCTGGGGATTTTTATTTATCTTAGAATTAACTTTAACCAAGTCTAGAAGACATCAAGAATCAAACTTTGATTGTCCTCCCTAGTTCCCTTCATTTTTATAGGCATAAATTTTAAATCATACCCTCAATTATTGTTTTTAACCTGATGAATAATTAACTCTCAAACAAGTTAACTAAAGATATCAAACTAAAATCAAAACTTATTAAGCATATTTTACAAAATTAGTATCATAACATTGTTGGAATTCGGTGGCTTAGGGATATGCTAGACATCAAATTTGGATCATACCCTCTTCAAGCACTTAACTTTTTTAAAAGAAGACCACAAGTGAAAAAAAGGATTTGTTGTAGCTAAACATAAAGCCTCATCTTGGTGTATCTTATTTTCTTCATTTAGCTACTATTCTTGTTTGGTAGTTTTCTTTTGGTTAGAATGATATATCATTTATAATTCTTGGTTTGAGGGGTTATTTATGTACTCATAAAGGGATTTTCGTTCTTTGAGTGTTGATGTAACTTATAAAATATCCCCGAAAAGTTTATGTATTTTTAAGAAGCAAGGTTCTACCAAGCGAAGGACTTGCCCACCATTTTCCCCCATATCCCTTTTGTGAACCACTCCTTTTCTTCCTTTGCATAAATACTGCAGCTAGATGTGATCAGCTCCCTTACGAAACTGCGAAACCAATTTTGACACAAGGGCATCATTCCTTTTGCTCAAATCTCCCAATTCTCTAAGGCCTCCATTTTCTATTGACCTGATCACACGTTAATTTGTAGCTGATTGCCTAGGCATGGGGAAAATGGATGAGACAGGTTGGGTAATTCGTTAGAACAACTTGGTGTAATATTAATTTTAAACTTTTGAGAAAAACATCTTTCAATTTTCCAGCTTGCTCGTCACTTTTTCCTCCTAGTTTTCAGAAAAAAAAAAAAAAGGTCCTTTGGGTTACCACCTCCCAAAGGCACGCCGAAATGAAAAAATAGAAACCTCGTGGAAACCTCATAGCTAAACGAAAAAACAGAAAACCCCAACATTCGATATCCAACAAAGTTTTAGTTTAATTTTTGAAAACCCTAACACAAAGCTAAACCAAAAAAAAAAAAAAAAAAAACAATATAGAAATAGAAATGGACATAAATGTGACGGTACACCCAGAACTGAACAAAATTAAAACTCAATGTTGCAAAGAGAACATATCTGAAATTAACCAGTAAATGCATAGACATGTAGTGCATGCCTCAAAGTACAATCGCTCCAAACACTTCTAATTTGTTGCTCCAAAGTTTTATTTTTCCTTTAAGATAGAAATGATTCTATTGATAGAGAGTGAGACGATTAGATTGCTTCGCGGTTTTGAGGGAGGAAGACGAGAGAGAGAGATTTGCGGGTTTGAGGGAGGAAGACGAGCAGCAAAAAAATCTGAGAAACGCTAGAAGAAGAAATTTGTCGTTCCAAAACTCTAGTTTGCCCTAAATTGAAAGGAGGGAGATGAGAGAAAAAGGAACCAGCAGAAACAAGTTGAAATGGAACAACAAAAACACAATTTTCGAGTTTCTCAAAATTCTTACTTTTTTTAGAAAGGTTTCTAAAATTTTAGAAACAAGAAATGGAAACGTTTACCAAACACATCCGTACAGGAAACAAGAGTTACCAAACGGGCCCTAAAAGACCCAATACCAAGTTGAAATCATCCCAAAATGAAAGTTGCAACTTAAACGAAGGATTATGGCCTTATGGTCAAGGATGAAAAGATGAGAGAATTTGCTCTTACCTCAACTTTGAAACATTTCACAAATATAATTACCAACTAAAATGTTTCTAACATACAAGATGCAAGCAATTGCTTGCAAAGGGACATACACTCAGCAGAAGGTTTAAAAGAGGAGACTTTGTCGTATGGATATCACAATATAAACACGAAGACGGGGCAGATGAGATGAGTAGGCAAAATCAGCTCAACTTAAAACCTCGGACTTATGATGGCTTTCAGAGGCTTTTCCATTACAAAGGTGAACTCGATCTTCTCGGACAGATCCACGTCGTCGCCATCCACAGGCTTCCACTGAAACCGCCATACCAAATTGGCAATGAAATATTCCAAATGAAGAATCCCCAAACCATATCCTGGACATATCCTTCTCCCGGCTCCAAATGGAATCATCTTTATCTCTTTGCTCCCTGTTACATCAAACGCCGCCACGTCTTCTCCGCCGCCCTTCATGAACCTCTCCGGCTTAAACGCCATTGGATCTTCCCACAGTTTTGGATCCCGACCTATCTCTGCCGCCAGGAAATTTACTGTCCCATTTTTGGGTATCACGTAATTTCCCAACATTACATCCTCCTTCACTGCCCGTGGTTGTAGAAAATGCCCTGGTGGGTGTCTTCGTAATCCTTCTAAAACCACAGCTTTCAAATATGGGAGTTTCTTCAAATCTTCTTCCCTCACCTTCTCCCTTGATCCATCTCCCATCATAACTCCTTTGATCTCTTCAAACAGCTTGTTTTGGATATCTGGGTATTTCACCAAATTTGCCATTATCCACTGCAAGGTCGTGGAGGTGGTGTCGGTGCCGCCGGTGAGAAATTCGGAGCACAAAGAGACCATTTCGCCGTCCGTGAGTTTTCTATTCTTCTCGTCGGGGAGCTGCAATTGGAGAAGTGTATCCACATATGACACCACTAATTCTTCTTCTTCTTCTTCCTCTGTTTCAGTTTGGGCTCTATTTTGCTTGGCCCTCCTTCTTGCTTCGATTAAAGAGATTATGACTCTCTCTTGGTTCCTTCTTAGCTGGAGAAACGCCTCCCACCGATTTGGAAGAAAAAGCTTGGTCAATTTAGGCCATAAATTGAGGATACCAAAACGTCTAAAATTCAAAAGCATCGAGCGCTGCACGTTCTCGACTTCCCTGATTTGGGATTCCTCAAGCTTATCCCCAAAGCACATCAAAACCAGCAAAGAAAACATGGAGTACTGAAAATGATGGACCACAAACACGGGAGTTTGGGATTGAGAGTGAGAGAGAAGGCGATTGAGGAGAATCTCCAGAACCCACTTTCGAGCTCGACTGTAGGATCTGACCCGGGAAGGATGGAGGATCTCGGAAGTGAGATTGCGGCGGAGGAGGCGCCAGAGAGGGCCGTAAGGGGCGGAGTTGATGCTGTGCTGGTTGCTGGAGACGATTTTGGTCAAGGGAGCAGGCGGTGGACGGTCGGCAAAGAGAGCGCCGTTTTGGATGAGAGCCTTGTGGGCAATGGTGGGATCCGCGATGAAGACGGCAGGGCGGGGGCCGTTGCGGAGGGTGACGATGGGACCATATTTGGACACGGCACTGCGGAGGATAGATTCCATTTGAAGAGGCGATGTGCGGAGCCATAGGAAGGTGGAGATGATGGGGATTGAAGGAGGGCCTGGTGGGAGCTTCAGCTTGCTTTGGTAGTGGGAAAAAATGGAACTCAAAACATAGCAGATGCAGAGGGAGATAAGGATGCTGAGGCAGTTGATCTCCATTTCTGTGTGCTTCAGATTGATTCTTTATTCCAACCGAAAACCTCTCTGTAATGTCATATACATGCATTTCGATTTCGACCACGTGCAGGATTTCCTAGATCTTTTATTTATTATCATTTATTTATTTATTATTTTTTTTTGCAAAATGCACTTTTGTTCCAATTTGAGATGGATGTTTATTTGGTTTTAAAAGAGACATTTAGTCCTAAAGTGATTCTAAATGATTGCTAGTGAAATTGACCGTTAGTTAACTAAAAAAGTGATGTGTCATTGCTAAGTTGACAGTTTTTAAATGATATGACAATATTTATTAATTTTAAATAATTTTTATCTTATGTTTTTCATTTTTGTTCCTCTTTCCCTATTCTCTCTCTTCCCTTCTTCTCTTATTCTTCCTAATTAGCCTCACCATTCGGAATAAAAGATTCGAAACACCAATAATTAAGCAGATCGCCGACCTTGTCTTCTATGTTCCCTAATTGAAAGGATTTGTATTTATGTGAGCAAAAATGGGGTTGACTTGAGATGCAAGGAGAAGGGAACTATTAGTAGTAAAATATGAAGAGGTTTAAGGGAGTCCATTGGGGATGACCACAATTATGATTTAATTGCAGAGGTGGGTGAGATGCAGTTCCATTGAAGGAGATGGATGAGGGAGGAGAAAGCCAAAAAGAGAAAGAGGCTAATATTAGAAGAATTTTGTAGATCTTGGGTCGAAATTTATAGTCATTCATAATCACATAAATTGCCTATGGAGTTTAGAGGACATGCGAGAAGAAAAATGGATTTGATTTAGAATTTGGGAGGTTGTGAATAGGTAGGTGATAATGAATGATTGATTAATGGCATTGAAGAGGAGCTTGGATAAGTAGCGACCAATGGTGGAGAATTTGATCGACCAGATAAAAGTGGAGAAGATGAGTATAGAGAAACCCCTCATTCCATCAGCAAGATAAGAACCATAAAAGAAGGGGAGAAAAGAGAGATAGGATAAAGTAGGAGAGAGAAGAAATAGATAAGGAAAAAAAGAGAAAATAATTCCACCTAAGATTTATCAACAATACAAAATTAATAAATATTGTCATATCATTTAAAAATTGTCAACTCAACAATGACACGTCACTTTTTTGTTAGTCAACTAACGATCAATTGTCAAATCGAGCATAGCTCAATTGTTTAAAGACATATCTCTCCGACCAAGAGGTCATAAGTTCGAACCCTCCAACCCCCATATGTTGTTTAACTAAAAAACGAGCAATTTAACCAATGATCATTTAGAACTATTTTCTAAACATCATGGACTAAAATGTTTCTTTTGAAACCTCAAAAACCAAATAGACACCAACTTCAAACTTCGATTAACCAAAAGTGTATCTTGTTTTTTTTTTCCAACAACAACATTGGGATGAGGTTTCATAACTCCGAACTTTTGATCAAACATATATATACCTTAACCATTTTTTTTTATTGAGTTTAATAATTGTGAGGTTAAGAGATGGAACTATTAAGATTCCTTGTGTTTAATAATTTTCTAAATTTTTTAAAAAATGTTAATTCTCCCCCCAACTTTCAATTAATTTTCTGTCTATTAAATCCAAAAACTTCAAAAAGTATCTAATAGATTATTAGCTTTCAATTTGACATTTTTAAAAATTCATGAATTTACGAGACAAAATTAAAAGTTTAGGACTCATTATCAAGTTTAGTCAACTTATGTGGTTCCAATGTATGTCCATACAACATGATAAATATACATACTCAAAGCCTACATTATTTTCATTTGTTGATTGCAAATAAAAGTAAAGACATGTTGAAAGTTTATAGACCGAAATAGAATAAATTTTAAAATTTTAAAAATCAAAATAAACATTTTAATAATTAAGAAACCAAAATGAAATATAATTTATAAAAGTTTAGAAACAAAAAATAGAGTTTAACCTATTTTATTCTTTTATTAACCGGCTTATAATACCATTTTGATTCTTGTAAACTTGAGACTTACTCTATTTCAATAAATCTTAAAAATAATCTCCACCCGTACTCAAATAAATAAAATAATCTCCACCCATAATTTGGACTAACTTCCACGTAAGAAATTCACCCCTACCTATCTACCTTTCTACTAAAAGAACATGGAAACATTTACATGGGTTATTTTTTTATTTTTTTTAGTTCAACCAACACAGAGTTATAAAATTGAATCATCAATTTTTACTATAATAATAGATTAATTATCCACTAAATTATGGTTGAATTAGGTACGGTTTCATTTCTTGGATAAAGATTATTATTGTTATTATTATTTAAAAAACTGATAACAATAGTCGTACGGTGGTTAACCTCAAAACCAATGATGTGGACTATTTTGTTTTAAATTTTATCAAAAGCATAAAAACCAAAATGTTATTTAACGTTAACCTTTCATAATTTTTTTTTTTTTTTTTTTTTTGTCAATTTAACATGTTAACTTTATCATTATTTATTATTATTTAAATTTTAAACTTTCGTCTGTCCATCAGTAGGCTGTGTGGTGGGGCGGCTATCTTGTCCTTTTACCGTTTGGCTTATTATTATTATTATTATTTCTTTTTTATGTATACCGTTTGGCTTATTTTATTTCACATTTTAATTATTATTATTTTTAAAAAAATATATATGCTGCCAGGCACTAACGCATGCAAAGTAAAGTTGCCGCTCACCTCCCTCTTTTTAATAGTTTATTAATTTATTTCATTTAACTTTTTCTGTTATATTTTTTTAGTCCATTAATTAAACTCTTTAGTCACTCTCGCTTTCCCTTTATTAATTTATTTTTAAAATTTTCAACAAAATATACTCTTAGTTGTTCAAGTTCGAGTTAGGTATTTATTTGGTCCATATGGTTCTAAGATGAACACTTTTAGTCTCTAAAGTTTGAAAAATAATTTTAAATAATCCTTGATTATATTTGACCGTTAGTTGACTAACTGAAAGGTAATATGTCAAAATTGAGGTGACAATTTTTAATCACATAACAATTTTAATAATATTATAATATAAATTATTTTATTTTCTCCTCCCCTCCCTTTCTCTCTCCTCTGTTCCCTTACCTCTTCTTCTCGAATAGGTATCATCCACCTTACTCAGAACTTGTTGTAATAATTAATTAAGAAAGCCAATCAAATAGAAAAAAAGAGGAAAAAATATAGAACAACAAACTAACAATTAGATCAACATTACCCAAAAAATTAGTAGGTAGACTAGACCTTAACAGCATGTATTGACCATATCTAATAATGTTCTATTTTTCTTTTCTGCCACACTATTAGATTGGGGTGCATAAGGAGAGGTAACGTGGTGAATTGTGTTATTCAACTTACAAAACTCATCTATTTCTTTGAACAGTATTCACTCCCTTATGAAATCTCAATACTTTAATTTTTCTTACTAGTTGATTTTCTACCTCCGCTTTATAAATTTTAAATGTGTTAAACACTTCATTTTTATTGCTAAGTAAATAAACATGACAATACTAAGAGTAATTGTAACGTCTCGTTATTTGAACTGGTTATTAATGAGTGTTATTTTTTAGATTTATTAAGTAATTTAAATTAATTATATTAATTAGATAAATTTTTGAAGTTAAGAATTAATTAATTTTAGTTAGACAGGATTAGGAAAATATTATAGAATTTATTTTGGATAAGATAAAATAAGAGAGATTTTATCTTTTAAGAAAAGAAAAATAGTTAAAAGATAATAACAATTTTGAATTTATATCAAATTAGATTAAAATTATGATTTATGGAAAACTCTATAAATATGCATGTTTTGAAACCCTAACCACCAAGTTTTGTTCTTTTCAAAAGAAATTTTTCCCTCCTTTTTTTCTCTCACACTTTCACGCCAACTTTCTCCTCCATCATTTATCACACATTCTTCTCTCGTCCTCCCATCGATGGCGGCGCGTGGGCAGTAACAGTGACAATTCCAAACAGTGAGCTGAGAAAATTGTTGAGAAACGTAGATCAAACTAGTAAGAATTAATTTAAGATTATTTAGAAAGCCAAGGCAAGTGGCCCTGCTCTTGGATAAGCCTTCGGACTAGGTTAGATGAATGGACTGTTATATTGTATGTGTATTGTGTATTATGTATTATATGATGATGAACATGACTTGTATGATTCTTGTGTTTCTTTGTTAATTGATACCATGAGCATAATGTATTATTAAATTATTTTGGGTTTTTTTTTTCATGTTGCACAGATTGAATTAATGATTGACAACTTCTTCCAATCTAGAGGGTCGGTGTTGAGGGGAACCTGGCTACACTGATTGGGTGTCATATAATTTCAGGTCGTAGTAAGGTTCCCTGAGAAGAGCTTACACTAGTACTCTAGAGGTGGCACTAGTAAGGGAGTGAGTGGTCAAATTGAATTAATGAGTGACAATCACTCCCAATTTAGAGGGTTAGTGTTGGAGGCCTGGCTAAACTGATTGAGTGTCATCTATCATCAGGTAGTAGTAGAACCCCCTGAGAAGAACTCACATTAGTACTCCAGAGGTGGCACTAGTAAGAGAGTGAGTGCGTTGTCACTAAAAGGATTG
>JAOANK020091000.1:0-18773 GCA_026257165.2 Telfairia occidentalis
TCTTTATTCTGCTGCGCATGCATCTTGATGTATCCAACATTTATATGGTCTCAAACAGGTATCGAGACAATGGTACAAGAAGTTTGACAGTTTTATGAGTAACAGTGGGTTTTAGAGATGTCAGGTAGATCATTGTTGCTACATCAGGATTCAGGGTAACTCGTACATCATACTGCTGTTGTATGTTGATGATATGTTGATAGCAGGAGCCAGCATGCATTAAATTATGAAGATAAAGGCAGAACTATCGTTAGAATTTGATATGAAGGATTTGGGAGCTACTAAACAAATCTTAGACATGAGAATAGAAAGAAAGAACGACACAATCACTTTGTCACAAGAAGAATATGTGAAAAAGATTTTAATCAGATTTCGTATGGATAATGCAAAGACAGTAAGTACTCCTTTAGCTTCACACTTCAGATTATCTAAGGAGCAATCACCCAGAGATGAAGGACATAAATGATATGGCAACAGTGTCATATGCTTCAGTAGTGGGTAGCTTAATGTATGTTATGGTTTGCACAAGACCAGACATTGCCCATGCAGTGGGAGTATTGAGTAGATACTTGAGCAATCTAGGGAAATAACACTGAGAAGCAGTGAATGAATTTTTAGATACTTGAGGGGGACATCCAGTTATGCATTGCACTTTGAAAAGTCAGATTTCAAACTGCAGGGTTTCTTAGATTCAGATATGGCTGGGATATAAATGGCAGAAAAAGTACTACCAGATATGTGTTTACCTTGGGAGAGACTGCGATCAGTTGGGTTTCAAGACTGTAGAAGATTGTTGCTCTATCTACTACAGTAGCCGAGTATGTTGTAGTTACTGAAGCAAGCAAAAATATGATATGGCTTCAGTTCTTCTTAGAAGAACTTGGTTTGAATATGGGAAAAGGCATATTGCATTGTGGCAGTTAGAGTGTCATTCATCTAGCGAAGAATCCAATGTTTCATTTGAGAACAAAACACATATAGGTACGATATCATTTCATCATATCAGGTTTGGAGGATGATGTGTTGGTGCACGAGAAAATTGCAGGAAGTTAGAATCCAGTAGACATGTTTACCAAAGTCGTCCCCGTTGATAAACTGAAGTTGTGTGCAACTTCAGTTGCACTCCTCCCAAATTAGAAGAGGAGTCGCTACTGTTTGTAAAGGAGACATGTTGCACTATTTTGTCTCAAAGTGGGAGACTGTTGAGAGAAGTGGAGTCAAAACTGAAGAAGGAAATCTAATCACTTTTTCCTTTTAGGAAATGGTTTGCAACATTTCCTTTTCCAATTATGTTTTTGTGTGAGCCTCTATAAATACACCTATAACTCTAGAAATCAAAATATACAGATACACAGAAATACAGAGAGATCTAGAGAGATCTAGAGATGTAGAGATCTAGGGTGAGTGATTTTGTGAGTGTGTGAGGGTATGATTCTTGTACTCCAGTCTATAAGAAGATTGAGAGTTCGAGTAATTCGTGAGACATTTTTCCTTGAGAGAAAATTGTGAGAAATCCTTGGAGCGTGTGGTCTCAACTTGTTAAAAACATCAACTTTCAGTGGGTTTGTGAAGATATCTACAATTTGATCTACTGTCTTCACATAATTGACTTGAATCTCTTTTCTTAAAATGAAATCTCTGATGAAGTGAAATCTCGTATCAATGTGCTTGCTATGATCATGGAACACTGGATTCTTTGCTAGAGCAATTGTTGACTTACTGTCCACATGAATTACAGTTGCATCTTCTTGTACGATTCCAATTGCCTTAAGCAAGTTTCTTGACCACATAGCATGACAAACACATGTGGATGCAGCAACATACTCAACCTCGCAAGTAGATAATGTCATAATAGATTTCTTTTTAGAGCACCAGGTAAATGCAATATTGCTAATAAAGAACATAAATCCACTTGTGCTTTTTCAATCATTAAGATCTCCAGTCCAATCACAATCACAATAACCTTCAAGTTTGAATTCTTTAGATGATGAATAAAATAATCTATAATCCAGCGTACCTTTGAGATAATGAAGAATTCTCTTTACCACTTTCAAATGAGTAGTTGTAGAAGATTCCATAAATTGACTCACTAATTCAACACTGAAAAGAATATCAGGTCTTGTGCATACTAAATATCTTAAACTCCCAATTAAGCCTTTGAAATATGAAGGATCGACAACCTCTCCATCTTCATATTTTGATAATTTCATCCTAATTTTGATCGAAGTTGCAACTAGTTTAGAATTGAACATCTTGAATTTCTCAAGAATTTCTCTAGTATATCGTTCTTGAGATATAAAAACAACCTTCCTCTTATTGTTTGACCTCTATGCCAAGATAATATGACATAAGACCAATATCTATCATCTCAAATTCTTTGATCATTGCCTTCTTGAATTCTTCAAACATGCTTGGACAATTTCTTGTAAAAATCAAGTCATCCACATATAGACAAACCAACAAAATATCTCTGTGATTGTTAGTCTTCATATAAAGAGAATGTTCATGAGGGCATTTTAAATAGCCATTGTCATGGAAATATTTGTCAATTCTACTGTTCCACATTTTTGGCGCTTGCTTAAACCCATACAATGCCTTCTTTAATTTCAGAACTTTATCCTCTTGTCCTTCCACCACATAACTAAGAGGTTGTTCTAAGTATACTTCTTCTTCAAGGTATCCGTTTAGAAATGTTGATTTGACATCCATCTGGAAAATCTTCCATCTATTTTGAGCAGCAAGTGCAATTAATAATCTTATGGTCTCCAAGCAAGCAAAAGGAGAAAATACTTCATCAGAATCAATGCCTTTTCTTTGAGAGTAACCTTTCGCAACTAATCTCACTTTATGTCTCTCAACTTCTCCTTTTTTATTTCTCTTTGTCTTGAACACCCATTTGACACCTACTGTTTTCTTTCCACTAGGAAGAGTAGAAAGCTCCCATGTACATCTTTATGGCCTTTATTTCGTCATCCATTGCAATCTTCCACTTTTCATCTTGTGTAGCTTCTTCAAAATTTAGAGGTTCACTATCACCAAATAAATAAAAGAGAGTAAGATCACTGAAGCTTTGACTTAAGTCTTCAGTTTCATCATATATGTCTCGTAAACTTCTCATGCGTTGAGGCCCTTCACTTGAACTTGAAGTAGATGTTGAAGGTGTGTTATGTTGTGGCATGGCTAGAGATGGAGGTGGTGTTGATGGAGAAACAATATCCCCAGTTTCGTCACTATCTTCACGAAATAATAAATACGTATAGTCTTTTGGTTCATCATTCTAATTCCAAGCAACTTCTTCATCAAACACGACATCTCTACTTACCACCATCTTCTCTATGGCTAGATTATAAAGCTTGTAACCTTTTGAGCTTGCATCATAGCCAACAAAAATATGCTTCTCACTTTTATCATCAAGCTTACTACGCTTATGATCTGGTACATGGGCATAGACAATACTCCCAAATACTCTCAAGTGAGAAATAGATGGTTTTTTTCCTGTCCATGCTTGTTGTAGAGTTTTATTCCACACACTTCTAGTGGGAGAACTATTAGACACATATACAGTACATTCAACAGCTTGTGCCCAAAACTCTTCTGGCATCTTCTTACTCTTCAACATGGTCCGAGCGATATTTAGTATAGTTCTATTCTTCCTCTTTACAACATCATTCTGTTGTGGAATCCATGGCACTATCATAGGCTGAAAAATTCCATTTTCTATGCAAAAATCTTTGAATTCATCCGAAATGAATTCTCCTCCTTTGTCTAATCTCAAAGCTTTTATATAAAGATCACTCTCTTTTTCAACAAGAGCTTTGAATCTCTTGAACATGATAAATGCTTCTAATTTCTTCTTAACAAAATAAACCCAGGTTTTCTGGCTAAAATCATCAATAAATAATAAGAAATAATTATTCTTACTGAAGGAACTTGGCTTTATCGATCCACAAAGATCAGTGTGAACAATCTCTAATGGTCTCTTTGCTATCGAAGAAGATTCTTGTGGAAAACTTTCCTTGATTGCTTGCCAAGTAGACATCCTTCACAAAGTTGATCTGGATGCTTGACATATGAGAATCCTTTCACCATGTTTTTCCTGCCTAACAATCTTAAGCCATCAAAGTTCAAATACCCAAATCTTAAGTGTCAAATCCAAGATGGATCATTCAAACACGACTTCAAACATTTTGCAACATCAGTTTGAATGTTTAAAGGAAACATTCTATTCTTTGTCATTTGGACTTTAGCAATCATATTGTCATGGTGATCCCATATTGAAAGACTATAATCCATCATCAAAATATTGTAGCCTTTCTATAAGAGTTGTCCCAAACTCATAATATTATTTTTCATATTTGGAACATAATAAACATTAGAGATGAACTCATGCTTCCTGTTCTTCAAGTTGATTAAAATCTTACATTTTCCTTTCACTGGAATTTTTGTAGGATCACCAAATATGATATTTTCACCAACGGATTCATTGAGCTCCACGAACATTGATTTACTTCCACACATGTGATTACTTGCGCCACTATCAAGATACCATGAACTATTCTCACATGTATCTTCATCTTTGCATGCTAAAAGTAGAGACGACTCATCCTTCTTGGTTTCTTGCTCAGCATAATTTGCATTTTCTTTAACTTTATTTCTGCATTTCCAAGAGTAGTGATCGAATTTATGACAACTATAACATTCATCTCAACTTTTTCCATACCTCCTGTCATCATTTGATCTTCCTCCATATGATCTCGAATAATTTTGTCTTCCATGACCTCTTGATGAAGTTGAGTTGGAATTACTCCCACCAAATTTTCTTTGACCAAAGTTTCCTCGACCACGACCTCTAAAGTCACCACGTCCATGACTTCTACCACCCACCTTGACCACGATAACTTTTTCTTAGCTATCTTCCTTATCTTTCAATTGTAATTTTGATTGAAAGAGCTGCTCTGTTGTCTATTTGTTCTTCTTAAGAAGCTTCTCTTCATGGGCTTGCAAAGTGCCCATAAGTTGATCAATGGACATTATACTCAAATCCTTTGATTCTTTAATTGCTACAACAATGAAATTAAATTTTTCATCCAATGAGCGAAGTATCTTTTCAACTACTTGCTCATCATTTATCGTCTCATCATATCTTTTCATTTCATTTACTACGACTAGCAATCTTGAAGTGTAATCTGAAATCGATTCAGACTCCTTCATATGTAATGCTTCATAATCACCTCTCAACTTTTAGAGTCAAACCTTCTTAACTCGATCAACTCCTTTATAAGTATTCTCTAAAATGCTTCATGCTTGTCTTGCAGTGGTCGCTCTAGAAATCTTCTCAAAATTTGTATCATTAATGGCTTGATGAATAATAGTGAGACCCTTTTGGTCTTTCTTTCTAGTATTTTGCAAATTTTCTCGCTGGGCTTGGTTTAAAGCCATATCATTTTCTGGTTTTCGTAGCCATTATCAACAATCTCCCATGCATCTTGTGAACCAAGTAAAGCCTCCATACGAATATACCAACTATTATAATTTTCTTTGGTGAGTCGAGGCACTTGGAAATGAACCAAATTGTTGTTTTCCATTTGCAAAAACAACTCTCTTTTCAAACTCAATCTCTGATACCACTTTGTTGGAAGAGTGATGGACACTCACAAATTGAGAATCAAACAAACTTATTTGAGAAGAAACAACTTCACTTATATTGAAAATTTCTCACAAAATACAAATTTGGTTCACAAACTCTCTTAAACTTTCTTTGTTTTCTTCTCCACACACTTGCTTGAAACACATCAAAGATCATCCTATTTATAGGATTACATGGAAAAATCTAGGTCCCATATTAACTCTCATCCTATGAACTTATACATGCATGAACATACAATTAATGTATCTTAAAAAAACTAAATTCACTTAACTAAATCCTAATTCATGTATATGTATCGTGTATCTAGGATTTAGAACATGTTTAATTTTCAACATTCATCGGTTTGTAATATCTTTATCATCTTGTTTGAGAAGCAACTGAGAAAGTCAAATTTCTTCTTTAAGGGCTATATCCAAGTGTAACTAGAATGATCATCTACAAAACTCATCTAGTACTTAAAACCTTGACATGAGAGAATAGGAGTGGGTCCCCACTAATCATAATGAATTTTATCTAAAGGACACATGCTTATTTCATTAGTAGACTTGAAAGGAAGTGTGCACCTTTGGCTCATTTGACAAATTGAACAAATAAATTCATGTTCTTTCAAACTAGACACATGTAAAATGTGTTTATTACACAACCTCATGAAAATGTGTAATTCTCTTATGTCAAACCCACAGCTTTATTTTGAGATTTAAAGGCAGGTAGATTTTTTCCTTCCAGTGCATAAAGGGCTTCATGTTTTACTCTTGTTATTGTTGTCTCTTGTTTGTTCGTTATATAGAAACCATTTGTAGAAAATGTTATTACACACAATCATTATCATGAGTTAATTGGCTGACAAGTTTTTCTTCATATTTGGACGTTTTCAAGTTTTTGAGGGGTGTGTGAAGTATGTATACTTGAATGTAAGTAACTTCTAGCCCCTCACAATTTCCAACTTACATTTCTTTCATTTTCCTTGTACTTTTGGATATTAGAGATCATATCTGATTCATTCATTAATCCCATGAGAAGTAGCCACTGAGTCTGCATATAGATTAGGATCAATTTCAACTTCAAAGCTTAGTGCAGCTTGTGCGTTAGGGATTTCTTCAGCTCAGTAGGTATGATCAAACCTATTCCAGCACTTTAAAGAAGTATTATTAGTTCTACTACATATTTGACAAGGACTAAACTTACTTTGATTGGTATATGATGTGTTCTCATAAAAGATGGTTAAGTAGAAGTCGTCTTGATAGGGTCTTTCACTAACATTTGTGCTTATATTTGCCTGGAAGCCTCTTCCACGTGACTTAAATGTCTTCCTCTACCTTTATTTTTCCCTCTCTGATTGTAAAATGCTTGATTGTGATTGGGTAGGGCAGCCTATGATAATTCTCCTTCAAGATCATTCATCTGTTCACGCGACTATACTGCGATAATGTATTCGTTAAAGTTCGCTAAGGAGTCTTGGAAAGCTCTGCAGTTTTGAAATCCTTGTAATTGTATCCTAATCCTCTTGCTAATGTGAAGACCTTAATAATGTCATCTAGGAGTCGTTTCATAGCAGTTAACTTGCCTCTTAATGCTTTGAATTTCTTGATCAAGCAGGTTTCTTTTCTTGATCAGACAGATTTCCCTTCTTGATCAGGCAGTAAAGGGATTCATTGATGTGGATCTCATTTTCTTCGTTTATGGACAACAATGTATCTTCCAAAGATTTTCATAATTGGTGAGCTTTATCCATCCCTTCAAACATGGCTAACACTTCCTCTAAAATGATTCTCAATAATAACCATGAAGTTAAGAGGCCATCATTATTGAGCGAAGTGCTATAAAGTGGATTGGCAATGGAGTTCCGATCTTTGCCCTCAATGGTCTCTCCTTGATGTTCACCGCTGTGTAGATGTTTTTCTACACGAAGACTTCTGACTAATGGAAATACTTGGGACTCCATAATAAATAATTTTAGGTCCTCAGCTTTAGAAATATAGGGCTAGAACACTAATGAAATGCTTGAATAGACAGTGCAGTCGAGTTATTGGCCATGTATTCAGTTTCTAATTTACAAATTTGGGTTTGGTTATGCAAATTACCTTCGTGAAGGCTCTAATACCATGAAAAAACTAATGTAAATTAGAAGCTGTACAATCAAATTGAGCTTGAAAAACTTAAGAATTTGATTGATTGAAAATGTACGCAAAATACATCAGTTTTAAAGAAGAGAAACTTCTCGAAGGTAAGAAAACTTTAAATAAAAAAAGGTCTACATTTCTAAGCCTACTATACCAAATACTCAGATGACAATCGGAAAAAAATAAAATAAAATAAGGAAAGAGGTTAAAGTCTCAAGTCTCATCAAGGACTGCTACGCACATGGTCCTTAAGAAGGATATGCATAACTGATACTGTGTTGAGAAGGTAAGAGAAATCACTGCAGCAATTTAGGTCTCTAAATTATGAATTTTTCTGGTAATAGAGTATTGGGCTGCTTGTTGATTTTTTGAGTTGTCAAATATGCTTGTTGTAAGTGAATATTCTGCTAAGATTAAGCTCCTTAGATTAATTCTAGCTCCTTTGATTTTATAACTACATGTTTGACTTTGGTACTTCAGATATTGTTTGATGTGCTCCCTGATTTTGCTCACTCGCTGTAGCTTTGGTTTCTGTCATTTGCTTATCTGTGTTGGTCTTCGTTTTTATCAAACGGTACCTATCTTTGTTCAAATGCATAAAGTAAAGAGACGAAACATTCTTATTTTGTTAAAATTAATATTGATTTTTGTGTCTGCAGACGAATGGTGATGTAATGTACGTACCAGTTCTATAGTACGTAAGTTAACCGTGCGAGTTGTCTGAAACAGCTTCATGGTCTGCATGTGAGCGAAACTGGAGTATGTTTGTTTTATTACACATAAAACAATGCAATGCCTATCTTATGAGAAGCTCGACGAACTTATTTATTGAATACATAATTATAAATCAAATATATGGAAGGAAAAGCTGAAAAAAAAATAGTAAGAATAGACTACGTACTTAGTTGAGGTTATAGCAGATCCAAATGATGACGGTGATCAGACACTTCTTCAATGGGTCCGACGAGCATATGTTGACGATGAATCTAGCCATTTAGACCTTAAGGTTGCCAAAAATGGTTGTAAATGATGCTGTCAATGTAGAATGGGTAATGAATGAACGCTGACAATGTAGAGCTGACTCTCTCAGTGATTTGTTTGGTTGTTTAAGAGGCTGACTATTCTGAAGAGGAGCTACTAAAAAAATTCATAAACACAAGTTTAAGAAATGGAAGAATTACAAAAACGAAGGTGACGTTATTTTTTAATCAAGAGAGTGACAATCAAGTCAACCAGGATTAAGTTCCTTTACGTGTGAAAATCAAGATGCAGGCACTTTTTATTTGACGCAATCCAATGAGAATTCACAGATTTTGAAGATGGAAACAGTTAGAATTTAAGCTAGATACATGCACTGGTGAATGTTGGAAGTGTGTGATGGACACTCACAAATTGAGAATCAGACAAATTTATTTGACAAGAAACAACATCACTTATATTGAAAATTTTTCACAAAATACAAACTCAAGTTCACAAACTCGCTTAAACTTTCTTTGTTTTCTTCTACACACACACGCTTGAAACACATCAAAGATCATCCTATTCATAGGACTCCATGGAAAAATCTAGATATCATATTAATTCTCATCCTATGAATCTATGCATACATGAACATACAATTAATCCATCTTAAAAACCAAATACATGAACACTTAATTAAATCCTAATTCATGTACATGTATCATGTATCTAGGATAATTAAAACATGTTTAATTTTCAACATGACTTCCTCCTAACTCCAAGTGAATTTCTCAGTTTGTTAAAGACATCAAACTTTGAGTGGCTTTATGAAAATATTTGTATCTGATCTTCAGTCTTCACTTAATTAACTTGAATTTCCTTTCTTGAAATGCAATCTTTGATGAAATGAAATCTCGTATCAATGTGCTTACTACAATCATGAAACACAAGATTCTTTGCTAGAGCAATTGTTGACTTATTGTCCACATGAATTCCAGTTGCATCTTCTTGCACTATTTCAATTTCCTTAAGCAAGTTTCTCAACCAAACCGCATAACAAACACATGATGATGCAACAACATACTCTGCCTCACAAGTAGATATTGTCATAATAGGTTGTTTTTCAGAACTCCAGGTAAATGCAATATTGCTAATAAAGAACACAAATAATCCACTTGTGCTCTTTCAATGATTAAGATCTCTAGCCCAATCACTATCACAATAACCTTCAAGTTTGAATTCTTCCGATGATGAATAAAATAATCCATAATCTAGCATACCTTTGAGATAACGAAGAATTCTCTTTGTCACTTTCAAATGAGTAGTTATAGGAGATTCCATAAACCGACTCACTAATCCAATACTAAAAAGAATATCAAGTCTTGTGCATGTTAAATACTCAAACTCCCAATTATGGTTTTGAAATATGAAGGATCAACATCTCCATCTTCATATTTTGATAATTTCATCCCAATTTCCATTGGAGTTGCAATTGGTTTAGAATTGAACATCATAAATTTCTCAAAAATTTCTCTAGTATATCGCTCTAGAGATATAAAAATATCTTCCTTTGATTGCTTTACCTCTATTCCAAGAAATATGACATACAACCATAAGATTGCTAATTGCACTTACTGCTCAAAATAGATGGAAGATTTATGGATACCTTGAAGAAGAAGTGTACTTAGAACAACCTCTTAGTTTCTTGATAAGGAGGACAACACCCCAAATATCTCCACAATGGTATGATATTGTCCACTTTGGGCATAAGCCTTCATGACTTTGCTTTTGGTTTCACCTCACAAAGCCTCATACCAATGAAGATAGTTTTCCTCACTTATATACCATGGATTTCTCACTTTTCTAGCCAATGTGGGACTATGTTTGCACTCTTAACAAACCTCCCCTCAAACAAGGTACCACTTAGCACCCACCTTGGTACTCATCTTGAGCACCCACTTGAGCCTCCACCCAAAGAACCATTCTTTCGAACATCACATTGCTGGAACTATGATGGCCTCCACCCACATTCATAACCTTCTCCCCTCGAACAATGAGCTCACCTAAGTAAATTTAGGAGATGCCAACCACAATGTTGTAATGGTGATGAAGGCTCTGGTACCACTTTGTTGGAAGCGTGTGATGGACACTCATAAATTGAGAATCAAACAAACTTATTTGAGAAGAAACAACTTTACTCATATTGAAAATTTCTCACAAAATGCAAACTTGGTTCACTAACTCTCTTAAACTTTCTTTGTTTTCTTCTCCACACACTTGCTTGATACACATCATAGATCATCCTATTTATAGGATTCCATGGAAAAATCTAGATCTCATATTAACTCTTATCCTATGAATCTATGCATAAAAGAACGTACAATTAACTCATCTTAAAAAACCAAATACATGAACACTTAATTAAATCCTAATTCATGTACATGTATCATGTATCTAGGATAATTAAAATTTGTTTAATTTTCAACAGTGAATACATTTCTAATACATGAATTTCAAGTTTCTAGATACATGCACTTCTAGGTACATGTAAGTTCGTTGTTCAAGTACATGAATGGTATGTATACATGTACTTCATTTATTTTGTGTCTTTTATGAGATGTCTCTTGAGTACTATATAAATGAATCATTTCCCTCATTTGTAACGAAGAAAAGCAAATCAAGCAAGTTCAAGTAGATTCAAACAAAGTAATTTCTTTCTCTTGAGTGTACTTGTGTTTTATAAGAGAACAAATTTCTTCTCTTCAAGGCTTGTGAGATTTAGAGTGAATGTTAGAGATGACTTATCAACACTTCCCACAATGTATTATCAAGCTAAGTTTGAAAGATGTCATCCAACAACATGTTGCAGCCTCAACTTCCTCATTTCGAAGGAAATAACTATAGGTGGTGGAGTCAACAAATGAAGGTTCCATATGAATCTCAAGATCTTTGGGATATTGTTGATAGATGATATTTGAAGATAGAAAGTGAGAATGATCTTTCAGAACAGCAACTCAATGAGTTGATAGATGCTAAAGAAAAGAGATAAGAGACATTGTTTTTTATCTACCAAGTTGTAGATGAAAATTTCTTTGAAAGAATATTAGGAGTCTCCACTACTAAAGTAGCATGAGATGCATTTCAGAGTTTGTACGAATGAGAAGAGAAGGTAAAATTGGTATGATTGTAAGCACTTCGAGCAGAATTTGATACAATTAAAATGAAAGATGGAGAGACTATTGAAAAATTTTTCGATCGTGTTCTCTCAATTGTTAATCAATTGAGATCAAATAGGGAAGCAATTATAGATCAAAGAGTGGTGGAAAAGATTCTTAGATTTATGACTAGAAGGTATGAGCACATTGTAGTAGCAATTGAAAAATCGAAAGATTTGTCAATTCTCTTCATAAATAGCTTAATCGGATCTCTCCAATCTCATAACCTTAGTTTGAAGCATTTTGATTCTACTCTTTTAGAAGAGGCTTTTCATATGCAAACTTCTTTCAGAGGAAGATCTAGTAGAAGAAAAGGTGCGCTTGGTGGTCGACGAAATGGACGGTCCAAAGACTTTAAAAATTTTGAGTTAGAAAGAAGAGACAATCAAACTTCTTCAAATAAAGGAACGAAAAGAAGGGCAAGTAGAGAAAGTGATGCATGCAAAAGTCCTTGCAAGTGGTTAGGCAAGCAAGCCTCCACCACCAAGACACCAAAGTTCAACCCAAGACAACTCACTATAAACTTTAGTGGAACTCGATGCTAGGAACTTCATAGTTATGTGAACCCCTAAAGAATCAAAGGCATTAAAAACTTGAAGTCAGCTAAACAAACCCAAAGGAAGGTTAGGATGGTTTCTTTGAAGATTTAGTCAAGGTAAGGGAGCATGACAACTTGAATGTTTTTTCACTATTCACAAACCTATTTACTCCAAGGAAGAAAGACTCCACAAGTTTGGTGACCAACCAAGCTTGAATGCTTCTTTACAAGCAAATATAAGCAACACACAAGAGAACGCTTAAAGGGGGTTCAATTGCATAGACAAATTGACAAGTGTTTTGCAAAGAAAAGAACTTCAAACTTCATTCATCAAAACTTAATTTTGAAAATACATGGGGGCTTTGGCATTTTATAGAAGCCAAAAAGCTAAAAAAGGGAAAAGAATTGCTTAAGGAAATCTATTCCTAACATGCTTGGAAAATAAAATATCAAAACAATTAGGAAGAATCAATGATTTTCCTATTCTAGAAAAAGAAATAAAATCCAACAAGATTTTATTCCGGCAAATAAAATCTAAGGAGATTTTATTCTAGCATATAAAATCCAAATATATTTTATTTAAGCAAAATAAAATCTAGAGCTTCTAGTCCTATAGGATAATATCCCAAGGAATTAAATAAAATCCTAAAGCTTCTAGAATTATTTCTAAAAACAATGAAGTCCAAATAAGGCAAGAATTTTCATAAATGGATTCAACTTGGGGAATGTTGTAAGTGGCTCACATGGGGGGAGTGTAGGCGTGCGCATGTAGGGGCGCTCATGAGGTTATTCATGCGGATGGGTGGGGTACGTAGGCATGTGACAAGGGCGTGGGCAGTCCAACGTAGCATAAGTCCGGCGTAGAGAATTTTGAGGTTAGCATGGGCGCACTTGTAGAAAATTAGGAGGTTAGTGCTCAGTATGGGAGCAGGCTTGGATGTGTGGCCATGCCCGCGGCACACATTGGCGATGTACGTGTTGGGTGGGTGCACATGTTGCTTGCATGCGTAAGCTTGTGTGCTGCGATTGTTGAGGCGCTGTCCTAGGCGCCTAGGTGTTGTTGAAAATTTTTATTGGACAAAAATACATCTAAATTCCTCATTCTTTAAGCTTTTTTTTCCTGAGTGCCACTTGATCTTTTCTCAAAAATTCCTTTTTGCCCTTGGCTTGACTAGATGGACTTGAGGGCTATCATGATCACGTTAGAAAGAAGTAGAGGTAGAGGTTGTGGAGATTTCTCTCACATCCAATGCTTTAATTATGGACGGTATGGGCATTTTAAAGGAGACTGCTTGTCCAGGAAGACTAATGTTAATGAAGCTGAGACTACTCTAATGCATGAACACCAGGATAATGATCAAGGTCTTATTTTCCTCACATTGAACGTTTAGGAAACAACCTCTAAAGATATATGGTATCTTGATAGTGGTTGCAATAACCACATGACAAGAAAAGATGATCTTTTTGTAACTTTTGGTGAATCTCTCAAACTGAAGCGAAGGCTGGTGACAACAAGAAGCTCGAAGTCAAGGGAAAAGGAGATATTCTCATGAAGACAAGAAATTAAGCATAAAGAATCACTGATGTGTATTATGTTTCAAGATTCAAACACAATCTGTTAAGTATTAGACAGCTTCTATTGAGAGGACATGATGTTATCTTCAGTGATAACATATGTGAGATCTGAACCAAGAATGGAGATCTCATAACAAAGGTACACATGACTCACAACAAAATGTTTCCAATCAAAATGTAATATGAGAAGCTTCTTTGTTTTGAGACTTCAGTAAAAGACACTTAATGACTTTGGCATTATTGGTATGGGCACCTGAGTTTTGACACTTTGTCTCACATGTGTTAACATCCTATTGTGAGATAAATATAAAATATTAAACAGGAAGACCAATTTTGTGGAGCATGTATTTTGGGAAAGCATCATTGAAATCCATTTTCGACATAAGGTTCTTGGAGAACATCAAAACCTCTCGAACTCATTCATACAGACTTATGTGGACCCATGCAAACTTTTACACTTGGAGATAATTGTTATTTTCTCACATTAATTGATGACTATAATCAGAAGACATGGATTTACCTACTAAAGGAAAAGAGTTATATTTTTGAATGTTTCAAGACATTCAAAGCAATGGTTGAAAATGAAAGTAACTTGAAATTGAAAACGGTGTGTTATACTCGTCGAAAAGGAAATAGTATTTTTGAAGATTTCTTAAAGGAAAATGGAATTAACCATCAAAAGACCATTTGAAGAACTCCTCAACAAAACGGAGTTGTCGAGAGAAATAAAAGAATAATAATGGAGGTTGCAAGAAGTATGTTGTAGCCCAAGAAACTTTCAGATGAATTTTTGGGAGATGCAGTAACCTGTGTTGTTTATCCTTTGAATCGAGCTTCAACTAAAAGTGTTCAAGGACTCCTCAAGAAGCATGAAGCGGATTAAAGCCAATTGTTTCACCTAAGGGTATTTGGGTGCATTACTTACTCTCATGTATCAGATGAGAAAAGAGGTAATCTAGATGATAAATTAGAAAAGTGCATTTTTGTTGGGTATAGTGAGAACTCCAAGGCTTAAAGATTATACAATTTTGTAAGTAATAAAGTTGTTATTAGTAGAGATGTTAAGTTCAATAAAGCATATTTCTAGGATGGGATGCAACAAATGAAGACCAAAATTCATTACTTATTGATGTTGATAGCAAAGGAAATGTTCGAGACTTGGGGCTTAAAGAGACTCAACCAATGGCTTCAGCTTCATCTCCACATTCCTCAAGTGATGAAGAAACTCCTCCAAGGAAGACGAGAAATATTCATGAGATCTATAATGTTTCAAGAAGGATGACTGAAGACAATCATGTTGATTTTGTCTCATTTGCAAATGTTGATCCTGTCTATTTTGAGCAGACAGTTCAGATGAAAAATGGAAAGTTGCAATGGATCAAGAGTTCAAAACAAGCAGAAGAAATGAGACGTGAGAGTTAATTACACTACTAGAGAATAGAAGAGCTCTTGTAGTCTAATGGGTCTATCGAAGAGAAGCTAAAGCAAAATGGTGAAATCGAGAAATACAAGGCAAGACTAGTTGTGAAAAGGTACAAGCAAAAGTATGGTATGGATTATGAAGAAATTTTTACACATAATAGATTGTTCATTTTCTTCTAGCCCTTGCAACACAAAATGACTGGAAAGTACCTCAAATGGATGTCAAGTCAACTTTTCTAAATGGGTATTTGGAGGATGGAATATATGTTGAGCAACCCTTTAGTTATGTCCAAACTGGAGAAGAGAATAAGGTGTGTCGATTAAAGAAAGCATTGTACGGGCTAAAGCAAGTGCCAAGAGCCTCAGCCGTATCGACAATTTCTTCTCGAAGAATGGTTTCAAAAGATGTCCATACGAATTTGCTTTCTACACTAAAGAAGACAAAAATGGTAATTTCTTTATCATTTGTTTACATGTTGATGATCTAATCTTTATGGAAAATTCAGACATAATGATTGAAGTGTTTAAAGAGATCATGAAGAGAGAATTTGAGATCACTGATATGAGTTTACTTCATTACTTGGTTGGTACTAAATTTAAGCAGAGTGATCATGGAATATTTCCCAAAAGTAGGCAAAAATTTTGTTGGTAAAGTTCAAAATGAAGAATGCTTATCTTACCAGTACTCTGATAGAAGTAAGTATGAAATTGAGCAAGCACAATGACAGCGAAGTTTTTGATGTCACCATTTATAGAAGTCTTATTTGGAGTTCAATGTATTTCATTACAACTCGACCTAATCTTATCTAATCAGTCAGCTTATTGAGTAGATTTATGCCATCGCCAAAGAGAAGTCATTGGAGAACTGAAAAAACAGGTCTTAGATATGTTCATGGAACTGTTGATCATGGAACCCACTTTAAGAAGAACATGGACAATATTCTAGTTGGATACAGTGACAGTGATTGGGGAGGAAATATTGATGATTTCAAAAGCACTTCCAGATATGTGTTTAATATGGTTTTGGGGCAGTTTCATGAGCATCAAAGAAGTAGGATGTTGTGGCATTGTCAACAAACTAAAGTTGAATACATTTCTTTGTGAACAACTAGTTGTCAAGCACTTTAGCCAAGAAAGGTGCTACATGAATTAAAGTTTCCTCAAGAAAAATGGATTGTCATGTTTTATGACAATAGCTCATCTATTGCACTTTCAAAGAATATAGTTTTTCATGGAAGAAGTAAACATATAAAGGTCAATTATCATTTCTTCATAGAATTCATCAAAGAGGGAGAAGTATGCATCAAGTATTGCAAGACACAAGATCAAGTTGCAGATATATTCATAAAAGCATTGAAGACAGACTTATTCTTGGAAATGCATGAGAAGCCTGGAGTCATGGAAGTCTAGCTTAAGGGGGAGATGTTACAATTTAAGCTAGATACATGGATTGGTGAATACATTTTTAAATACATGAATTTCAAATTTCTGGATTCATGAACTTCTAGGTACATGTAAGTTCATTGTTTTAGTACATGAATGGTATGTACTCATGTACTTCATTTATTTTGTGTCTTTTAGGAGATGTTTCTTGTGTACTATATAAAGGGATCATTTTCCTCATTTGTAACTAAGAAAAGCAAATCAAGCAACTTGGTAAAAGAAAGTAAGAGATTCAACAAGAATAATTTCCTTCAATTGAGTGTTCATGAGTCTTGTAAGAGAACAAGTTTCTTCTCTTCACAGCTTGTGAGATTGAAAGTGAATTTTAGAGAGGACTTATCAACATTTCTAACAGAAACAATGAGCATAAGCAGTACCATCACATAATAACAATGCTATGGTCATGAGAATTATTATTGCTTCCACGATTATGACACTTCAAGTTCTAACTATAGCAACTTTCAAGCTCAAAATCCAACATATAGTTATAATCAGCTTCAACACCAAGGACTATGGGCGAATGAGATGTATCCACCAATAGGGTCCATATGTTAGTCATACGAGTCATTCAGTCATTTAAATAGTTATCTTTGCATCTTTTGGGATAGGATGACATGAGAGCGATACTATAATTTGTATTTGAATTATCAATATTGGACTTCATGCTCTATGGTCATATTTTTTTGGTATTTGATAATGTACATTTCTATAAAGTATATTTTTATATTTTAAAATGTTTACAATTATTTTGTCATATATGAAGGTTTGATATTTTTTTTCCTATTTTGTAACTAATTTCCATTATATTTTTCAAAAAATATTTTGATTGACATTGATATTTTCATATAGATATTACTTATAGTTTTAGGTTTAAATTATAAATTTGGTTTCAATAGTTTGGCAAAAGATTGAATTTGGTCTCTATAATTTTAAAAGATTCAGTTTAGTCCCTATGGGTTCAAGAGTTTCAATTTGATTGCTATAAATTAGTCAAAGTTCGATAATTGCCCCTACCTTAATCATATTCATGAAAATTAGTATACAAATTTAGCTAGTATAGCAAGTCCATTAAATTCATTATAAATTAATAATGTTGGGGAAGTTGTGGAAATGTAGTGTGCTGCCCTTGTGGACTGCACAAAGAATATGTCATAGAAGCCCTCTCAAATGAATTTCATCATAGAAAAACTTCTCGAAAGATTGTTGAATGATCTATTTTGTTTAGTCAAAGCAGGTTCAAGCAGTAGGAGTATATGGAGAGTGAGAAAGTTGTGTGGTAAAAGGCTTGGGAAGTGAAGCTTAACAATTGCAATGTCAAATCTAACCAACTAATTCAAGTACAAAAAAGAGCAGTAGAATTGATTTAGAAAAAGCTATAGTCATTGACGAGTAATGGTTTAAGTTTGGAGGTTTGTTAACTCTTAGAATAAGAGTTAGTAGCTTATTTTGGTTGAGTTTTGAGTAAAGCATGGTTTTATTACTTCCCTTGGGCTAAATTTCTGATGCCTATCACTTGTATTTGCCTTTAAGCTAATGAATTGGGAATGATTGAACTATTGGTTTATTACATGTGCTTTATGGAAAATGCATGACTGATCTATGATAAAGTGCTAATTTTGCTATAGCATGCTATTGACAGAAGAATCTTTCCTATGGCATTAGTGAGCTGGAAGTGAAGCACAGTGATGTGGCAACTCATTAATTGAGCTAACAGTGATACTTAATCAAGCTAGGGGGAGTGACACGCGCACCGGGTGTTTGATCGGTCTCTAGCGGATGCCAGAAACTTGATCGCCACCCGGCGCGATGCCCCGCAGTGTACGGGTCAGTTTTAGTATAGTGAATATGAGTGT
>JAOANK020091810.1:0-31999 GCA_026257165.2 Telfairia occidentalis
TTCATTTAAATACTATGGGTTAATAATTTATATATGAATATGATTCATATTGAAACCATAGGTTAAAAGAGAGAGATGTGCATTTAATGTGATTAATTTGTATATTATATAGTTAATTAATTGTGGAATAATTAATTAATTGATTTTTGTTTTCATCAAATTAAATAAATAAAAAAAAGGGAAATGTGGGTAGTGGGGAGTTAACGTAACTCCCCTCCTACCTTCTTCTTCCTCTCTCTCTTTTTAAGACAGTGTGAAGCTCACAGAAAAGGTGATTTTCACTTTTCATTCTTCCTCACAGAGAATTCCACGTTTCAAAATTTCCCTCACCAAATTGAGATCCCACCATCTTCTTTGCATTGATCTCGAGAATAACGAGTGCTCCCTATTGGTGGTGTTCGTGTTGCTGAAAAGCGAACGTGAAGAAACTGTTTCTCAAAGGTAAATTCTTCCTCTGTGTATTTTACATTTTCAAATGCATGCTTCCTCTCAAATTCATCTTGAATGCATTAAGCATTCAACCGCTTCCGCTGAGAATTCGATTCCTTCAATAACTCCTTAAGTCATGCAATCAAATTCTAATCTAAACCCCCTCTCCTGAGTCATAGATTCAGATCAATGAACAGTTAATCTGTGATCAAGAGATTAAAAGCAATAAGCACATGAATGCATAAATAAAAATTATGTTAGATCAATCTCGATAAATCAACAACTATAACTTACTAAAACCAGTGGCTACGCTAATCCCTAGAACAAAGAGTTTAGCTACACATGTTGAACATAAAAATCCACATATTCATGCTAAAATCCATAGAAAGATTACCAAAAGTCAAGGGAAAGGAGAAGAAATTAAACACGATGCTTCGATCTTTCATCCCCGAATCGGTCTCCACGTTCTGAGCCTCGAAAATCCATTTTCTCTGCTCCGAATTGATCTCCTTGCCCTCTGATTTCATAAATTTCCGATTCTCACCATGTATTTTCTCTCCCAAATGGTCAAAACTCCCCAAACTGCTGCAAAACGATGTATTTATAGTCCTATTAATGGCGTGAGACGCTGGGACAGTGTCTCGACGCTGCACCCTAGAAAATAAGGAAATAACGTGGTAGTGTCTAGACGCTCTAACGACAGCATCTAGACGCTCTAGACGCTGCAGAAATTCTCACGTGTGCATTTCCAAAATAGTGGCGTCTCGACGCTGCTGCTACGGGTCAGATGCTCACTTTGCTCCAGCGTCTCAAGGCTGTGGACAGTGTCTCAGCGCTATCTACTTGGGTTGAATGACTTGTATATGTCTTCAAGCGTCTCAAAGCTTGTCTTGGTGTCTCAACGCCATCCCCATATGAGTTGAATTCTACTTCCCTCAATTCCTCAAGCTATAATTCAATCTTTTCCCCAAAATTGTCAATAAACTTCTTGTAAGTTTTTATTTTGTTGCATTTGCACGGTTCCTTCGAAACAAATAGAAATATGCATGAATCTACTCAAAATAAACATCAAACTAGCAACAATGAAGTCATAAAAGTAGCCCACAAAGTGTGCTATCAATATACATAGTAGGATATCACCTAAGCTTATCAAAGTCATACTTGCCACATCACATATCATGATTTGCTAATTCATTCAAGACATATTTTACTATTTACAAGATACCCTACACACATATATATAGAATATTCATATGCATACATCATCCAACCTAAGCCCTTACGGGTCCATAAGTGAAGTCACTTACCTCCAGCGAATCCTATACCCTTAAGAACCGGCCAAAGCACACTTGGTCAAACTAAGGTCAAACATGAAATTTACTTAGAAATTTATCTTAAAACTAATTTTTAACGTGCTTAGAGGCTACCTAAATAGAAAATACACCAAAAAGAGCTTAGTGTTTAGGAATACCGTCCCCACGCGCCATCGCACGCTCTGCAACGTACCGCACCCTCAGACCTGAAACTTCAGGTCACCATGGTTCCAACGCCACCGACCATGCCCCAAATAGAGTCTCCACGAGCCCACACTTGCGGTTTGAACTCTGTCTGTGTGGCTCACGCGCCGCTTGCTGGTAAATTTTTCCTTAGGCGCGTGAGGGCTCATCGCTACTCTGATCGATGTCCCATTTTCATCAATGTTTAGATCTGGTCCTCGAGGTCCTTTTCCACCTTTCGTTGTACTTGAAAAATAATTTTTTGGCCGAAAAAGTAGGGAAAACATTATTATTGGCCATACTGAACAAAACTGAAAAACTACATACAACCTAACGATCTTATCTTCCAGATCTGAGTCTCCCAACTAGTCTTAGACGCCCACTACCAGAAACGAGAAAATCCACTTGGTTTGTGAAAGAAAGGGACGAGAAAAGACTCCCAAAGCACGAGAACACCTACCAAAACTTTCCCGTGATCTCGAGCACTCTAACCATAACTGGACCGGCTGTTTTCTGAAGATGCTACTGCTGGAAAAGTGTGGCCAAAGGATAGACCTCGAGAGAGCGAGGAAAAATCGAGAGATGGCGAGGGAAGGAAAAAAAAATCAATTTTCCCTTTTTTTTCCTTTCTTCCTTTTGGCAAAATAAAAGTGAGGGGGGCTAGGGCCTATCTTATTCTTATATATGATGCACCTTGGAACCCCAACCCTTACCTCCTTTTGGCTTAATTAATTGCAAAAAATGCCACTAAGCTAAAATTATTCCTATTTAATTATATTTCTTTTTTTTTTCTTTTTTTTTTTAACATCCTCCAGACAAAAGACTTAATACTCTTTAAATTAACTCAATTTATTTCTCCCACAATCAATAATACAAAAACAAATTCCAAATTATAAAGAAATGTCTTCATCACAACATACACTAAAATTAAAATAATTTTACGAGTTGTTACACCTACAGTCTCCTAGAAGAATTTCAAATAAGCACTAAGCTGACATGGTATAACACCAACATATGAACATGCAACAAACAAACCATAACTATGCATAGGTCCGAACAGCATATATCATATAATCCACAACGTCAATGCATCCAACATACAATATTCCATCGATGCCCTAACATCCGTAAACCATATATAAACGATGCCCATAGTATATAACATCCACACAAGCAACCATCCACACAACATGCTCAACACACTAACCTATCATCATGCTCACATTCTCAAAACACATAAGATAGGCATATTCAACACATACATCAAACAAGTCATACACCTACTAACCTAGCCCAATGGTTTATCCAAGAGCGAAGTCACATACCTTTCTAGTCCAAAAGAAACACAAGTAAACTCTAAGAAAACTGGTATTAGATTCCTTAAGGAACCTAGGTCCAAATTCCAAAAAATAGCCTAATTATTTCCTAAATTTAAAATAAACAAAAATTAAGAAGGAAAGTTAGGGTTTTCGAGGGACAAACGACATAGGAAAACACTACCTTCTCTAGGTCAGCTGCAGCTCACTTGGCGTTGCTGTCGTCCGACGAGTGTCCCCCACGCGCCGGCTTGAATCGACAAACAGAGACCAGTTTTGAAATCTACTCACATTTAGGAGTCCAACGCCACTAGAATAGCACTGAAAAGAGCCGTCATTCGCCCACACTCACACCAAGAGTAACACACGCTGCCACAACAACCTCTTTCCATCGCACCGTCGCTCAGATTGCCATTCCAATTTCACCAACGCGTAGATCTCAACTCAATGCTTCTTCTCGGCATTTCGTTCTCCAAGAACGCTTCCTTAACAGGTGAGAAAATGAGGAAAATATGATTTAAAGGAGAAAACTAGGGAAAACGCAAAGTTTGAGGTCTCCTCCATCTTACCTGTTCTGTTCGAGATATGGAGAGATGACAATGAAGCTATCCTCAGAAGGAGAGCTTGAATGGAGTGAGGAAAGTAGGGAAAAGCTGAGGAAAATGAAGAAAAACACCCCATATGATGCCCTTAGCATCCATAATCCACATACAAATGATACGCATCATGCTCAATGCAACATCATATCATGCTCAACATAATTTTAATTGTATAAAGATAATTCTAATTATATCACATAACATCAAAAACATTATCTGACCTAGCCCGAAGACTTATCCAAGAGCGAAGCCACATACCTTAACTCTAAAGATTCCCAAAAGCGCTCCTAATGGCCCCGTCTACTGTCTTTCTAGCAAACCTTGTTATAAACTAAAGATTGGTCCAATCAATTCCCTAAATTAAAACTTAAAGTCCAATTAGGTAAAGAGTTAGAGTTTTTAGGGATAAACACTGTTGGAAACACGCTGCCCGTTCACTGTTGCACTGCAGCCCCCGAGCCAGTGCGATTCTTGTCATGGTCTCAGTTTTGGACTACACTGACCCCTAGAGGGCTTGTGCCATTATTCGTAGTCTTAACTGTTGCCTCACATGTCGTCAATCATGCCTTCACCACCATGGGTATTGCTCACGCGCCGCCGCTCATGGCCCAAAATTGAGGGCTTTCGTCAATTTTTTCTGTTGCAAATAACATCAATCTACACGTACGGTGCCCTCCAACACCACTCCGTCGCTGCTAGCGCCTTCCACGCGCAGATGAGACACCCCCAATGCCATTTGTACTCACTTATCCTCCTTTCTATCACCACCACCGGCAAAGCCCAACCACCGTCGTAGAAGCTATTGCACACCTAGCCGAAGCAACCGCCACAATCTACAAAAAACAAATGAATTTTCCACTGTTAGAGAGAGAGAGATGGAGGGAGAAACCACCATGGAAAAGCTGCCATTTAGATTCATTCTTCATGCAGCCGTTAGGTTTCGATGTACGTCGTAGCCGTCGCAGTAGAGGGAGAGAGAAAGGGTTATCATGAGAGGGAGAGGGAAACAAAGGATAAGTTTTCTTTGTGAAAAATAAGGAGGGAGGCTGGGATTTTGAACTTAATCTCATATACGGGTATACACCACAAATCCTAACCCTAATCCCCTTTGAGATATTAATGAAAACACCATTATCTTTAAATATTCTCGTTTTAATAAAATTCAAGGATAAAAAAAAAATCCTCCCTTTGAAAAAAAAAACAAATCATAACTATTCTACCCTCCAATCAATACCACATCATAATTATTTTTTATTTTAATTCAAAAGTAACATACTTTAAATAGAATGAAAAATAACGGGACGTTACAATAATGTTTGGATTTGTCTATTATGGTTTTTTTAATTATTGTATAGTAGTTAGATTTGTTATTTGTGTGAAATTTTTTTTCTCTATTTTTTATACTATATATAATTTTACAGTTCTTATTATTGAATATTTAATTATTTTATAAGATTTAGTTTAGGTGTAACTAATTGATTAAGTAGTTAATTAAAATTAAGTAATTAAATATTTACAATTTTTTTTGAAAAGGTAAATATATATATATATATATATATATATATATATATATACATATATAAACAACAAGAAGGAACCCACAGCCCGGGGCCAAGGCAACAGAGGAAGAATAGAACTCACGTCCCGAGGAGAGGGAAGAAAATTAGATAGAAACTCTTAGAAAACAGACCCTAACGAAACCCCAAACAAGCAGGTTCCAGGCTCCAACCATAATGTAGAAAAAAACAATAGGCGCAAGACTAGAAATAATCAACCATATTCCATCAAAGAGAGAGTTCAAGGCCAATTCTAAACTTCCCCGTGTGTGTGCACTAGCCCAACAAAATATTTATAATTTATAACTAATTAGATTTAGTTTGTCTAATTACTTAATTAGATTAATTTAAATTTTAATGTAAACACTTAATTGAAAATAATTAGTAAATTAACTTTGACTAACTTTAACTAATTAGAGTAGTTTGAGTTTAATTAACTTAATTTATATAAGTAGTTAATTAAACTTAAAATATTTGTAATGGGTAGCAAATTTTTTCGCTATATTTGCAAATATAACAACTAGTTTTAATTTTATAAATATAGAAAAAAATTTTGAAACCAGATTTCTGTTTTTGGTTTATTCCAATTTCGCCCCCCTTATTCTTAGATCAAGTATATTAGCGATACATCTAATATGAAGTATGTCAATGATATAGGTAATATCAGTGACATACCTAATATGAAGTATATCAATAATATATGTATATCATTGATATAACTATATGAAGTATATCAACAATATACTAAATTAAGGATATACTTGAAATGGAATATATTAGTGATATATTAAATTAGAGATCTATCTAATACAAGTTTGTAACATAAGGCTATTGTAAATCTTATATATCAAGAAAGTTAACAAAAACTAGTTTATTGTTTATTTTCTCCATTGATTCTTTAACTAAAATTTAGAAGTTAGCTTAAAGAAAAACTATTATCCGTAGGAAAAATAGGGATTGTTGAAGCTAAATAAAAAAGTTGATCCACTATTAAATAGTAAATCAATGATATACTTAATACTAAGTATATCTGTACTAAAAAAAAAAACTAAGGATATCGTTGATGTATTTCTTATTACATATATCAATAAAATTATCTATCAGCAATATACTCTATATATCAGTTATATCCATTGTATATCACTAATATTATTGATATAATACTAAACATATAACTTATATACTTCTTATTATATACATCAAGGAAATAGTATATTGGCGATATACTTTGTATCATATATATCAGTGGTATACTAATATACCTAATATAAAATCGCACGTTTTTGCCTTTTCAATAAAAAAACAAAAAAATTGCACGCTTTAGATAAATACGACCGTTTGGAGCATGGTCAGTGGTGTTGGAGCCGTAGAGACCTAAAGTTTCAGATCTGAGGGCACGTGACTTGAAATTTGGTGGCGCTTAGCAGCGGCGCATGGGCTAGTTTCTTTCTAAACAGTAAGCTTTCCTTGGTTTTTTGTCCCTTTATGTAGCCTCGAAATGTGTTAAAAATTAGTTTAGAGATAAATTTCTAAATAAATTTCATGTTTGACCATAGGTTGACAAAGTGTGCTTTGACCGGCTCTTTGGGAGAGCGAATAAGATTCGCTTGAGGTAAGTGGCTTCACTTATGGATCCATAAGGGCTTAGGTTGGATATGTATGCATATGAATGTCCTATTTCTATGTGTGTAGGGTATCTTATAAATAGTAAAATATGTCATGTATGAATTAGTAAACCATGAAATGTGATGTGGCATGTATTACTTTGATATGCTTAGGTGATATCTTACTATGTATATAAGCATGTTTGGGAATTGTTTTCTGAGTTGTGATGTGGCGATGCTTATTTTGATACGACATGCATGATGTAGATGTTAAGATTTCATGTCGTATGTATGTAGGACCTTGCATGAACCATAGAACCATGAACGATGTTTTATATGAGGGTGACAACTACCTCCCACGCTGAAAGGGTCGGTGTTGGGCAGGAATTCGGTTGTGTTGAATGGGTGTTATCTAGCATCAGTTGTAGTCGACTTTTCCCAATTAAATCGAGGGCCCAACATTCACATCCAAAGTGAGATGACATCATGATGGGATATAGGTAGTTGTTCACCTAGCATGATAAGTATAGTATACTGTCAACCATTGAATGATAGGTCCCAAAAGACTACATGTTGAGTTTGCATGATTGTGTGTGTATGTGGTCTAACTTCGTAGGTGGAGTTACTTACTAGATATTTGTTAAAATAATCAACCAATGTTATTAACTTTTTTTCAAGTAACGACAATAATAGTCGTGGTGGATGATGAGGAAGGGTTTCTAGTGCCATGACCATAGTTGTTTATTTATGCATTAGTCTTAGAGTTCATGTATTTGAGAACTTCCAATGGTATTAAATGTTTACCTGTTAGTTACTTCTTGTTTTACTGCATTTCTTGGGATCCCATTTTCAAGATTTGTTAAAAACTTCTTTTAAGTTTTAAAAGCCTGCATGTAGTAACAGTAGGTTAAGTTAACTCGGGTCGTTACAATTTTAATTTAACTATATAATACTTAAATATTTATAAATCAATAATTAATTAGTTAATCAATTAATTAGGGTTTGTTTAGGTTTAATTTATTTATTTAACAAGTTAGTTAAATTTATTGTAGATTTAATTAACTAATTATTTAGATATATATTTATTTATTTTATTTAATAAATTAATTAGATTTAGTTTATAAATTATTGAATTGAATTAGTAAATATTTATAATTTATTTAAATTATCAAACTTATTTAAATAATTAATTAGTTAAATAAATATTAAATAGTTTATTTTTAATAACTATATTATACTTTTACATTTTTTTTAACAAAAAATGAGAGATAAATGTTTGGTCATTATTTTGTTGGAAATAATTGTATTATAGATGGTGTAAACGAAATTGAATATGATAACCAACATGTGGAGATTTCACTGTTTATAGTGGTGTTGTATTTGAACATTTTGTGGACATGGTTGGGTGAGCATTTAATGTAGATGTGAGGACAAATCAACAAAAGATAGTGTATAGATAACACAGTCGAACATTTTCAGGATCAACTACGAAAAATTGTCATTCCTGTCTCCTTTTAAGTTTTTTCTTTCAAAATTGATGTCCTCTTCAATTTCAAGTTTTTCTAACCCTCGTTTTCAGTTTTTTGAATCCCTTGACACACTTTTTTACTTTTCAGACAACTTACTTTTACAAGTATACCCCATTGTTTCTCTTTCACTATTTGTTCTTTTTTCTCTCTTTTAACAGTAAATCCATTATTTGTCTTCTCCTTCTTCTTGCAATTTCACACAGTGCTGCTCAATGGACGAACCAACCAACATGTTAGACACATATACATTGAAGTCAATTTCAGACTCAGTCTTGAAATAAAGCATTTTTCTATGAAGGCGATTGTGATCCATGATGAGACGATGTCACATTCATATGTGTCGACTGCATCGTGTTCAATTAGTGCGATAAAGGTGCTCGATACGCCGACCCCACATACAATTCAAGTATTAAATGAACCTCACATACATGAATCATTTTCGAATAAGCTTATTGAGGTCCTCAATGAGTCTGTGTCACTTACAGATGTGTGTACCGTACGACCAATCGAAGAACCTGCCTAATCGCTGGAAGATGAATCAATTGCGATCAAGCCGATCGAGGTCCTCGATGAGTTTGTTTCACTCCCAAATGAGTGTTTGGTATGAAAAATCGAGGAATCGGCTAAAACGATCAAACAAAAGTTGGCTGAATTGGAAGGGACTACTACAACCAAACCCACTATCAAAGAGGTCGACGTTGCGACGTTGAAAACTCATGCCGAGTCCCAGGGAGAAATTGTCCCAACCCAACACCTGGGTATTGTAAAGAGAAATCCTTCGTCAAAGTTCAATGGGTTGGAAAGGAATAAGAGTAGAGCTGATATTGCATGGGAGAAAGATGAAGCTCCCTCCCAAGTTCAATATGCTAGAACTAAGAAGGCATCTGTCAGAAAGAGACAACTCAAGGCAAAGGATGATGACACAATAACGAATGAAGGAGCCAGTAGGCCATCATACAACTCTTGTTTCCAAGTTTTGATGGTCATCACAACAAAGTTCTATCAATGAATAAAAGGCCCATCGACAAATCATGAACTATTCTGTTGCTTATACACAGAAAAGACAAAGCAATTCATTGTCGATCTGGCTAAGCTAAGTGAATGGGTAATAGATGTGGTGAGTACTCGCACAGCAAGGTTATATTCAATACTTCTCAATTTCTAAGATGTACCTCACATTTTAGTCTCATGTAAATCTAATACACTGTAGGCAATGGAAACTGTTATTTTGTCTGTACTCATTAAGTTCTGGGCACGTCCAATCCTTTGTAACAAGAAGTTCACAGCCGTTGGCAATAGTTTCATTGTTAGTATATACATATCCTTATATATGAATCATCATTTATGTTTTATTCATATTATGACGTTTGAGACATTGTATGGTTATGTTGTACAGAATTTCTTACGAGCACCAGATGGCCCGTGCATTCAATGCAAATGATTGCAAAAATTGTATGCATGACAAAGCTTATTGGAATCATCTTGTTGGGCGTCACGAGTACTATCAGGCAGCTTGGTCTGATGTTGATTATGTGTACGAGCCTTTGAAAATCAATGATCATTGGATGCTCTTATGTATTGACCTATGCATCAGTTGAATTTTGATCTCAGACTCCATGCCCAAATACATCAAACTTGATGTAATTAAGGATGCCATAAAGAATATGTCACTTGTCATCCCATCACTATTAGGCTTTTGTGGTATATTGGACAATTGACCTATACTCCCCACTACTGCATGGGAAGTAAAACGAACTTCAAATTTCACATGCTAGTATTCTAGCCTTGATTGCAATATTTTTCGTGCAAAATTTTTTAAATATACTGTAAATGACGTAACCTTGAAATCTCTTACATAGAATAACATGTCGTTTTTCAGGATGCAGTATGTTGTACAACTTTGGGCGTATGAATTCTACTATTAATTTGTTATTATTGATGTACTAACTAACATTAGTTTTAGTTCTTATTCTTTAAATTTTATGACTACTAAATTTGGGTAATATGAAAATAGTATCACAATCAGATTAATTGATCTGAAAAATTAGTTTAGTTAACACGAAAACAGTATCACAATGAGATTAACTGATTAGATAAAATTAACTTAGTTAACACAAAAACAGTATCACGATTGAATTAACAAATCAGATGAAATTAATTTAGTTAACATGAATACAGTATCACAATCGGACTAAATGATTTACTAAACACGAACAACATATCAATGATTTCATTTAACTTGAAGATGGTATGACGATCAGACCATCCCGATTGTATGTACTTACTCTCTATTTAAAACGAACATGCACTAAATGGAACTGTAAGAAAATTGGCAAACTACATCTTATTAATAGTTTGTTAACTTTGATTGAAAATACAAAACAACAAAACATTACTTACTATTGGATTTAAGGCATTCCTTCAAGGTTGAAACGCGTTGCCTTAGTCGTTCGTTCTCGACCTCTGCTTCCGCTAGTTGAGCTAATGCAGTATTCCATTCATTCTAGATCTTTGAATTCTCCAGACGACAAAACTCCACTGCCCCCTATACCGAACGACGACGATGTTTATTCGTAGCCCCAACTAAAGAATAAAATAGGTCAACATTAGTGTCATTGAAAGTAAAATATTTAATTCATGGTTGTAGATATATGTTAGTGTGTTCAGATCATGGAGGCTAGTGTTCATGAGATTTGCGGGTTCGCTATGTGGTAACCTGTGTGGGTCTAATGCGGCGATTGACCCCTATCCTTCCAGATATCTGCAGAGTTTTCGTGAAAGTATCCTTTTACATAGTGAGGAAAGTTCATCTTCGGCTTGTGGAGAAGAAGTGGGAGGAAAACTGTTGATAAAATGTGAAGGAGGAGTGTTTATTTATAAAAATAAAAAATGTTGTAATCGATGTGTTTGGAGAGTAATAAATTATAGGGTTAATAAGCGTCAGGAACGACGATTCATTTTTCCCCTCTGTTAATAAATGCATAACGAAGCTTATTACTATCGTCTGACACGATTGCAACTTCGGTGGGCAGAGGGTAGAAACTAATTTAATGGAGTTAAATGCAAATCGACAACGACAGTTAAATATTTTTTCTTTAATAAATAAATGATAACACACTTATTAGTATCGTCCTACCCAATCGCAATTTACATATGAAATTAAAAATCTCTGAGCCATTATTTTTATCATTTTACTCGATTGCAGCTGAAATTATTTTTGTGTTAACAAGTACAATGGCCGAATGAAGAGCAAACACACAAACAAGAAAAAATAAATATACTTTTTTTAATTCATAAATAAATTTTTTGTACATACATTAATTTTTTCATTTTTTTTAAGAAGAGTGGGCTTGGGAGGGGGGCTTGGAGAAAGAAATGATGGTCAGTGGTTGGCAGACATCATCTCCTCCGTATTCTTTCTCCACCTCTTTCTATTCACCACCGAAAATTATGTGCACTCAAGGCATTATGAAATGGCTTTGATGAGTAACTGCAAAAGGTTTTGAATTAACGAGAACGGACGTAGGATGTCCATCATCATTAGAAAGTGTTCACAACTTTCAAATGGTTTAATTGTATTCATCTTTTTATTAATTGTTTTTGATGGTATTGAAGAGGTTGATGTGAGAGTTTAATTGATGTACTTAAATTGAATTGATGGTTTAACACGTCTTTGGTAATAAATGCTAGATACGATATCTAGACGATTTGAGAGAATATAATTCTAACTTTGTTTGAAAGATTTATCAGAATTAAATGCATGCTTAACCTGCCAATCGCATTGCAACCTGAGTAGTTGAATACTTCAATGTTCAATTGCGTTGGATATAATCACAATCGAGTTACACGATCGGTAAAGGTTTTGTTTCTACAATGGAGTGTTCTCGAATCATTCGATCACATAATATGATGGACAAATTCACACGATCATTTTTTATTTGACCAATCGCGGTAACTATTCAACTTCATCGTTATGTAAAAATTCAGTCGATAACCATATTGAGATTGTTACACAATTGTTCGTGAATCAATCTGATTGTCTAATTTCGATTTGTATCGCTATTAATATATTGAACCCGATCGTTTCCTTTCGTATTAATATAACTGTTAGAAATAAATTAACTTCTTTTATTCCAATCCTTTACATATTTAATCTGTTTATTATCTAACTCTCCATAATCTATTATTTAAAAATTATTTTTATAAAACACTCTCAAGTGATTATTTTTTTAACCATAAAAGTGAAGGAATATGAAGAATGAACACTAAAATTTGAAATCCAATCTGGAAACTAAAAATTTTTGCGACTCTTTAAGAATAAATAACTATAAAATGCGATGGTGCTTGAAAGAAGAAATGGCAAGAATTTGAATATTCATTTTAATGATATATAAATACAACATTGTTAAAAAAAAAGCACAGTTAAGAGGCAAGGTCATCATCCATGTCCCTCGCATCAGCCGCAACCTTACGAGCTGCTAAGTCAGCTACCCTTGCATTCATTGCAAGGACTTCGTCTCTTTGACGAAGGAGCATCTCCTCTATCTGACTAATTTTAGCGATGGTCGCTTGACGACCAACCTTGAGTTCATCCATCTCGTTGACCATGCGAGATGTGATGAGAAGGGCTTCAGTAACCCGTTGGATGGCCCTAATTTCTTGTGTAGCGGCCTCTAATAACTACTGGCGGGTGTCTCTACACTTTGCAAGTGCAACATCGATCTTGTCCAATGAGGAAGAAGAGATTGTCGTAGAGTAACAGTAGAAGGAAACAGAATAAATCAAGGAGGAAAAAGATGAGTGAAGGTGCTCGTCCTTATATAGAAGTGGAAAAGCATCATTGAAAAGACACGCTTCGGGAAAACTAACCATCTCGCAGCCATGCATCGCTTAAAACTAAATTGCACTAAATGCTTTATCATTTTGTGTTTCTTACTTAATTATTTATAATAATAAACTTAGAAATTACTCGATCATGATACGATGTTCGTTTCTTGTTAGATAAAATCATTTAGTCCGATTGTGATACGATGTTTGTTTCGTGTTAAATGGAATCATTTAGTCCAATTGTGCTACGATGTTCATTGATCGTGTTATAATACTTGGATCATTTTCAACATTAATTATTATGATTTTCGTCTGTTGTGTATTACTTGTGATTACGAAAAGAAGAAGAAAAAAGAAGACAAAGAAAAAGAAAAACTAAAGGGTATACTGGTAAAAGTAAGTAGTCTAAAAAGTAAAAAGCATGTCAAGGGGTTACAAAAACTTAAAATTGAAGAGAGGGTCAATTTTGAAAGAAAAGAAATGAAAAGAAGATAGGAATGACAATTTTCCATCAACTACGTTCATCCTATCCCAATTCAAATCGATTAGGCATTGAAGTTAATGTTTTCAATTGCATTGGCTATCCCACATATGGTAGAATTATATGTGCATGTGAAAAACATAGACAATCTCATTAGTGGATGAAACACTTGTTTGGATTTATGCCCTAAGCTTGTGACGTCATGGAAGCTACAATGATGTAAAAAATATAGACTTCAATATTACTTGTACATCTTGTTACTTTATTGACATTAAATGTCTAATCTCTCCATAGCCACCAAATGTGTTCTTAAACTTGGTATGTATCAGACATACGATAGGAACAAGTTTAAGAGCAGTGACTTAAATGGTCTATAGCATATGCATAGGGTTGGGGACCTTATTCTCGTACACTGTTGATGTGGTCCACTTTGTAACTGTTACACATGATCTTATCTAGATCATTCATGTGGTGACTATTGGGATTGGTGCCCTAAATCTCATGGGGTCTCGTAGTTTATAATTTGTATATGACAATTTATTTATTTAATAAAATAAAAGGTATTTTATTTGACATTTAGATCGTTTTAACTCAATCTAAAAACTAAGATTCTAGGTTATTAAATGTAGCTTGTGCAGTATGTAGTAGACATACAAGTGGATCTTGTTCAAGTAATAACCTAAAAGGTCTGTATTACATGGCTAAACTTGGGTGCCTTATCTTGGTAACACTACGGATACGACCCACTCTGTAATTTTAAATGAGTTGTAAGTGTTACAAACGATTTGATCTAAATCATTCATGTGGAGACATGAGAGTGGAAGTATCTTGTACAAAGAGTTTGTACAAGACCGCACTGCGAAATAATTATTCTCTCATTATAAACACCGTTAATTTTAGAGACTACTATTTCATATGATGACCATAAATAACTCGATCTAAATCCTAAGTGAGTTATGGACTCCTGTCTATGAGGGCAATCCGTTGATTTGTATGGGTTAGAGTGGTCTATGTCGCTGACTCAATATACCTCTTATTTTGAGGATTTGTCCAAGAGAGCTAGGAACATAGCTACACAAGATGAAGTTTACTCCTTCCCACTTTCAAGAAAAGTAGATAAATTACTCCCTAAGTGCTGACTCTAGGTCTTGAATAAGGGGCCCCTCCCTATCATCGGTCCGAGAGGGATTTGCTTATGGTAAGATCATAAACAGGTTGTTCATTAGAGGATTAGTGGGAGTTAAGGAGAAAGAAGTAACTACAAGGGTCAAACAATAATTTTGACCCAGCTGTAGTCACCAGCAATTTGTGAAGGATCGACTTATTGATGACTAGTTATATCCATGGACACAGAAATATATTTGCAGTGCGAAGAGTACAATTGTGGGTCTTTAGTGGAGTGACCCACAGTTAATATGTTGATTTAATTAATTAAAGAGTTTAATTAATTTAATCTCGTATCATTGAAGCTTCTAAACTATAGGACCATTAGGTCTCCTTGCTAGCTCACTAAGGGTAAAATAAGGATCAATTAATTTTAGAATAATTTGAATTGTTCAAATTATTTAAAGGGAATTTTATATTAACAAGGTTTAGTATAATGTATTTTGATACATTATAATATATAGTTAATTATAAATATGATTTATAATTAAAACTATATAATAAGAGAAAATAATGTTTGGATAAAATTCAAATATTAATATAAATTGGATTCATATTAAAACTATAGATTTTAAGAGAGATATGCATTTTAATATGATTTAAATACATAAATATGTGATTTTTGAAAATTAATTAATTAATTGTTAATTAATTAATTATTTTTATTATTATTTAAAATTAATTAATTAATTGTTAATTAATTAATTAAATAACTACCCTGTAGTTTTGTAGGGGAGTGGAGATGTGGGTTGATGGGTTATCCCCAAACATAAAAATCAAGGGTTTCAGTCGCTGAAGTGACAATTTTTTTTTTCTCTCGGCTTGCCCTCTTCAAAGATTGATCTCTCTTTCAAAAATTTTCTCTCAATCAAGTCTTTGCTACAAGAAAATTTAGGGATCCCACAATCTTAAATTGGTCCCCTCGAGACATAGCAAGGTAGCCAACTGGTGGTGTTCTTGAAGGTTTTTATAGAGAAAAAAGTTCATGATATGAAGAAGAAAGGTCTTCTACAAAAGGTAAATTCTCCAAACCCCTTTAGTATGTTTAATCTTGTTTTTTCTGTAAATTAATTTTGGTTTTTTCCTTTCCGATCTCAAAGATAAAAAATAATCAAACGCTTCCGCAATTGGGATTCAATCCCTTCAATTGGTGTCAGAGCTAGGTTGTTTTGTCTTTGATTTCAGTTATAGAAAATTCAGAATTAATAGGTGGGTATTTTTTCTGCATTTTGAATTTTGGGTTTGCAAATTGGATGTTTCAAATTTTGGCACTTAGTTTATTACTTTAATGAAATTAAAGTTGTAAGGGCCCGTTGTTTTGGGTATTTATTTTCTGCTATTGAGTCTGGAAGTCCGAGTCTTGATTCTTGACAAGGGTTGCTGAAGAATGGCTGTAAGAACGGAGTAAGGCAGATGAATTTCAAAGTAAAGGAAAGAAGACTGCACCGCAGCGTAGAGAAGCTGTGCTCAATACTCCGACACAGAAGGACCAGCGTCGCAATGCTACAGCAAAAAGATTCGTGGATTCGTGAAGATGGTGTTGGAATTTTCTTTTAATTTATTCATTTTTTATTTTTTTTATGGTGCCCAAAATTCATTCCATTTTTTGCTATTTTTTTTTAATTATGCATTTGATGTATGTATTAAATTTTTTTAGTGTATATGTTGCATAAAGTATGTCATATAGATTAATAAATGTGCATGATATTTGAAATTTATTAATTAGATTATAATTATTATTTTTTAATTCATAAAGATATCATGAAATGCATGTTGAATGACATTACTTAGGTAATATAATTGATATATTTAAATAATGTCATTAGTATATATTTTATAGTTTTTAAAAATTTATTAATTTATAAAAGTTATAGAGGTAATGAATTAGAAATTAAAATCTATAATTCAGAGTTGCATGCTAACATAAGGTTCTAACTAGTTTTAGAATGTTTAAAATTTGGATCATTAGATTTTATGTTAAAATATTTCTACTATGATTAGAAATAAGTTAATCTTTTCTTTTCTTTTAATGGGAATAAAATGATTTCAATAAAAGATTAAATTATAAAATGTTTTTCTATAAGGGATGTTTGTCTTAGGAAGGTCTTGTCTCGGAAAGAGTTATCTAAGTTGATCGAAAGGGAACACCTCTACCTGGGAACCAACCTGGAAGGTGAATTAGTCAAATATTTTACAGCATGCAATAAATTATTAAACTTACTTAAAGTGTTTAATTAAGTTTCATCATATATTGTTACATATCCAATAAAAGTGTTATATTGAGCGAACTTAACAACGACTTAGATAAATTCATTAGCCAAATTTACCTAAGTAAAACCAAACCCTTTGTTTTAAAACACTTAGTGGGAGGAAAATGATGTATATGATATGTCAATTTTTCATTCATGCCATGAGATTCATGCTCGGCCTCATGATGCCCAAGGTGCATCCTCCCTTAAGAAGGTGTTTGCATAAATCAATATCAACGTGAATGGAGAAAGTGTTTATAGTAAGTGGGAGAAGAACGTGTGTCAATACATCCTGCGGTCTCCTTCATTCGTTCGTAATTTTTTTTATGCTCGACCTCGTGGTGCCCTTAGAGCATCCCCCTCAAGAAGGTGTTTGCACGAAAGGGACAAAACGAACTCTAGAAATAGATAAGATTGCTATAATCAATTGCACCAGTATCGTTCTTCCTTGAGGTAGGCGTGTTGGGGCGGGATTATTGGGTTGAAAATCTGAGTTACACTTACAAGAAAACATTAAGCAAGTTAATGATTTCTTTACCAAATCAATGGTATCTAAGAATTATAGGAATAAGAGTTATTCTGGTGTAATACTAGGTATAGAGTGTCTCAATTCAATGAAGAAATAATTGTACATCCTGAGGTGACATTTATTCTAAATCGTTGAAGTATCATAGCAAAATAAAATGACATTGGGGTTTATTAATTTATTTTTGCTAAAACTTGATTGGATTAAATGAGTTTTGGGAATTAATCTAATATAAGTAAATTGCCTTATTTTAGCACTTATCACTATGACTAGCGTGATCATTTCTTTGCTTGGCGCTGAAAAATTAACCGGTGAGAACTATACGACCTGAAAAAATATGATAAACATTATCTTGGTCATCGATGACCTAAAATTTGTTACAACGGAGGATTGTCCTCCAGTCCCTAGACGTACTACATCACAAAGTGTTTGTGATGCCCATGACAGATGGATCATGGCCAATGACAAGGCTAAGGTCTACATTTTTGCTAGCTTAATTGATGTCCTAGCCAAAAAGCATGAGACCATAAGCACTGCACGCTAGATCATGGAGTGATTGCGTGAAATGTTTGGGCAACCGTCCACATATGTCAAGCATGACACTCTTAAGTTCATCTTCAATGCCAAGATGAATGAGGGATCATTTGTTAGGGAGCATGTCCTTAAACATGATTGTCCACTTCAACGTGGTAGAGATGAACGAAGCTGTCATAAACGAGTTTAGCCATGTAAGCTTTATTATGGAAACTTTACCTGAAAGTTTCCTTCAATTTCGTAGCCATGTTGTTATGAACAAAATTGACTACAACCTTACCACCCTTCTCAATGAGCTTTAAACTTTCGAATCTTTGATGAAAGTTAATGGAAAGAAAGGGGAGGCAAACGTTGCCTTCTCCAACACAAATTTCCACGGAGGTTCAACCTTTGGGACAAAGTTTGAACTTTCTTCCACTGGTTAAGACGTTGAAGAAGAAGAAACGTGGCTAGGGAAATAAAGTTGGCTATACTGCTACAGCCCAGAAGGGCAAAAAGGCCAAGGTTGTAAAATGAATTTGTTTTCATTGCAACTAGGACGGGCACTGGAAGAGAAATTGCCCCAAGTATTTGGCCAAGAAGAAGAAGTCGAAGGAAGGTAAATATGATTTATTGGTTTTATAAATTTGCTTAGTGGAAAAAGATGATTTAGCCTGGATAATTTATTCATGAGCCACTAACCCTGTTTGTTCTTCTTTACAGGGAACAGATTCCTGGTAGAAGCTGAAAGTTGGGGATATGACCTTGCGGGTTGGGACAGGGCAAGTGGTCTCAACACTTGTAGTTAGGAGCTTAAAGTTGTTTTTTAATTCTAAATTTATTTTATTACATAATGTTTATTATGTTCGTAATTTCAAAATGAACTTAATTTTTGTCTCTTCTCTATTAAAACAATTTTACACTGTCAATTTTATTCTTAATAAAGCGTTTATTTTGAAAAGTGGTGTTGAAATTTGTTCTGCAATAAACAAAAACAACTTGTATGTGATAAGACCGTTAGCATCTAAAATGCCCTATAATGTTGAAATGTTCAACACTACAAGTACACAAAATAAAAGACAAAAAGTTTCTCCAAAAGAAATGCCCATCTTTGGCATCTAAGACTAGGTCACATAAATCTCACTAGAATTGAGAGATTGGTCAAGAATGGACTTCTAAAAGAGTTAGAAGAAAATTCTTTACCTGTTTGTGAATCTTGTCTAGAAGGTACAAATGAGTACACCTCTACTGGAAAAGGTTATAGAGCCAAAGAACCCTTAGAACTATAGTTCGATGAATGTTTAGGCTAGAGGAGGGTTTGAATATTTCACGACTTTTACAGATGATTATTCAAGGTATGGGTATGTCTACCTAATGCGACAGAAGTCTAATGCACTTGAAAAGTTCAAGGAGTACAAGGTTGAAGTTGAGAATATATTGGGTAAAAACATTAAAACTCTTCGTTCAGATTTAGGGGGAGAGTATATGGATTTAAAATTATAGGACTATTTGATAGAACATGAAAGAGAAAAATAGATCTCTCTGTCAAAAATTTTCTCTCGATCAATTCTCTTCTAAAAGAAAATTTAGGAATCCCACAATCCTAAATTGGTCGCTTCTACGACATAGTGAGGTAGCCAACTGGTGGTGTTCTTGATGGTTTTTATAAAGAAAAAAGTTCATGATTTGAAGAAGAAATGTCTTCTACAAAAGGTAAATTCTTTGAACCCCTTTAGTATGCTTGATCTTGTTTTTTCTGCAAATTAATTTTGGTTTTTTCCTTCCTGATTTCAAAGACAAAAAAGTAATCAAATGCTTCCACAATTGCGATTCAATTCCTTCAGTGACATGTGAGTGGAGGCATAATATACAATGGGATTGCATAAGACTGAATCACAGTGTGTCGGACCTTTCTTGTAAGACTATGAAAGAAAATGCAAACACAACACTAGGATGACCATAAGTCATTTAATTTTAATCTTGAGTGTGTTATGAACACCAGCCTATGCGGGTGTGTTCTTTGAGCAACGTGGTGAGAGTAACTTATTTGTTTGCTCAATAAACCTAGTGTCTTGGGAACACATTAATTTGGGCACTGAGATCATTCCCACATGAGATGGAATTCACAGCCGCTCAATAGTGAAAAATGCAAAGTATGCACTTCTCCATATTGAGTGTGTATATAAGTGATTCTCTTAATGTGCTGGTTTGGTACTTGGATAATAAGGTACCTTCCTTCTGATATCCCAAGAAGGATTTTTCCATAATTAGAACTTGAAATACTATCCATTAGAGAACTGGTGGTACTTAAGAAGTAAGAGGTTGGGTGAGGGGCAAAATGGTAATCTTATCCAACTATAACCATGAGTCACTTTGTGAAGAATTAGATGAGTTGTTATGGTTATATCTGTGAACATAACTCATCCGCTTTTTTAGAGTTCAACCCTAAGTCTCTAATGGAGTCACCTTGGTGTTAAAGTCTTTACGGTTTTTGGCCTTATCTAAGAAAACTTATGGACAAATTGTAAGCAAGCAATCCTTGAGTATTCTGCCTTCTTCTCCTCCCAATAGTCACTAATGAAGAAAATTTGGTGGGCCGCACATGGTGGGCGACGGTGGGGCGTGGAGTCTTTTCTGGACAGAAGCGTGTCATGCCTCCTTCGGTAGTATCTATTCCTCAAAAGCCTTAGTTACTTATTTCAATGAATGATTATTGATGAATAGAGGGTTAATGGAAATTATGGGTGTGCATGTGCCTTAGGTGAAAAAGAAACCTAGTACCAAGTGTCGTAGGAGCTCCTTGTGCTTTCCAACAGTATAAGGTAGGTGGTCCCACACTTGGACAAGCCTTCAAACATGCTCGGATGACTTTGAATTTTGTGGTGCATGATGTGGTTGTCATACTGATGCTTATGCTTGGTGATAGATAAATATGTTGTGTTGTAATATTATGTATGATCCACTAAAGTTCTTGGTGAAAGCAAGTGAGTTCAACTTTGGTGCCTTGATGGTGGAGAGTTGCTTGGCAAACCATTGCAAAGACTTTTGCACACATCATAAACATCACATATTACATGTCAAGTATGCCAACCGTCTCATGCATAACATTACAATACAACATACTTATCTTTCAACAAGCATAACCATAAGTATGACAACCACATCATGCACCACAAAATTCAAAGTTGTCTGAGCAAGCCCAAAGGCTTGTCCAAGGGTGGCACCACTTACCTTATACCAAAAATAGCAAGTAGCTGCTAAGAGACCCAGTACTAGGTTCGTTTAGCACCTAAGGCACACGCACACTCAGAATGTCCCATTAACCCTCTATTCATCAATAATCGTTCATGAAAATAAGTAACTAAGGCTTTTGAGGAGCGGATACTACCGAATGAGGCACAACATGCTTCTGTCCAATAAACACCTCACGCACCGCTGCGATTTAGGTGCACAGGGACCAGATTCATACCCACTCAACCTCAGGAGTTCAACACAGACGACATAAGGTCAAATGGAGGCCAAAAACACCATCACGCACAGCTCAAATCTCGGCACGTGTGCTGCACGCGTTGTTGTCACAGAACGTCTCCACCGTGCTTGACGCTTCACCGTCGGTACGATTATGGTTCCACTTCTACCAACGTGTAGATCTATACCTCGCTCTCCTTTTGGATTGTTCTTTTCTCAAAAACAAAATGCCTTTTCTAGTAATCAAAAAGAGGAAAAAACATGATTACCAAGGGGAGAAGCCCAGGAAACACAACAACCGCGAGTTTGTTGTCTTACTTGTTCTATAGGGAGTATGTAGAGGCATCAAGGAAGTTGTCTGTGAACAACTCACCTGGTTGGAGTGAGGAAGAAAGAAAAGAAAGAGGGGAAAAGTTGTGGGAAGAGAAAGAATCGTACCGCCGACCACCTACAGTACTGCTGTCACTGCTTCCGTCAGTGGCTACTTTTGTCTGCTGTAGGTGGTGGTGTGGGGAGGGGAAGTCAAGTGTGAGGAAGTTGAAGAAAATTTTTTGGAGAAGAGATGGGGAGTATTCTATGAGATCAGAAGGAGGAAGGGGAGAAGGAATTTTTGTCAAGACAAATGGGGAAGGCTTGGTGGCTAGACTCCTAGCTACATACTTATAGGTCTTGCCAAAAACCTGAACCCTAGCCCTACTTCACATATCTACGAAAATGCCACCCATTTTATTTTAATTTTCTTTTCCTAAAAGAAAATTCAATCTTCTTAGTTCAAACGTAATTAAATAATCCTTATTTAACAAATGGCCAAATGATAGATTAATTAATCAAAAACACAATAAAAAAGATGGAACGTTATAATTTACCCACCTTAAGAACTTTTGTCCTCGAAAGTTACTACTCCTAAAACAATTCGGGGTACATTGTCCTCATTTCCTCCTCGAGCTTCGGGGTACTCCTAAAACAGTTGCTTCCTTAGATTGGTGAGTTCGCCAAAGGACTTTCACCAAGGCTATCTCTTAGTTGCGTAGTACTTCCATTTCTCTGGCAACAATTTGAAAGGTGTTCTCCTCATAGCTCAAGCTCTAACTAACGTGTAATGGTTCAAAATCTATCACATGCGATGGATCCGCTATGTACTTTCTCAGCAAAGAGACAAGGAACACATTCGTGGCTTGCACTAACGTAGGTTCTAACAATTTACATTCACCGACCTCTTCCTAACACACTAGCGACATACACTTCTTCTCGTAAAGAGTCTCCAATGGAGACAGTTCAATGGTCGTCCGATAACTGTTGTTGTAAGCAAACTCCATCAGATGAAGGTGGGAATCTCAACCCTGGTAAAGCGTGATGGTCGGGTGAATTCATGCTCATACTCTTCAACAGATCGATTGCCTTGTCTCAAGTTCACAAATTCTAACTACCTCTCGAAATGTGTTGCAACTTTGTAGTACTATACCAGAAACGCTTCCTTAAACTGTAGCCACATAACTGGTCTTTCTATAACATCGATCAAATCGTCGAATGATGGCTACCATAGTGAAGCGTCTTCTCGCAACATGAAGATGACACAGTGGACTTTTGCTCCTTGGGACAGTCCATGTAATGAAAAATAGCTTCCATTGATGAAAGCCAAAACTCAGCCTTAGTCAGGTAAACTGCCCCTTGTTGAAGACTTGGGGGTTGTACTTCTTAAAATCTTGTAGGTACCTCGCTTGCAGCAAAACACTCCCGTGATTCTGGAAGAACTACATCATCTAGTTTTTCAATGCTGCTTATATCATAGCCGACACAGTCTTCGTCATCAAAGGCTTTGCCACTGGAGAACCTACTTACCTATGAGCTACTCGCTTGGTTGTTCCTCCTCAGGTTGTTCGACGGGCTAATCCTTAGGGACTGTAGGAGAGCGAGCTGCTTGACCCCTACCTCTGCCTCAATCATGACGCCAGATTCTTCCACCATGAAGTGGTATGATACCAACTGTAAAGACCTGACTTCTTAACAAGAACTTCCTAGGGTCCCTGGCAGCATGCATGCTCATGAACAAGGTTTGTACAAGTTTTTCCATCACTAAAATAACTTATTTACGTTCATAAAAAAAGTAGCTTTAATTCAAATAATCTAAAATACTCCAGGATACCACTTTCAAAATAAAACAATGATATCAAACACTAAGCTCAGCAAACTAGTTTTAAACCAACATAAATCCTTGGTTGATAAATACTTTAAATAAAAATAAATAAATAACGATGGGAAATGAATTATGTGGAAAAACTAGACTAGTGAACATGGCTCTGGTAGTCCCTTCTCATCATCCATAACAGTGACCCTTTCTGTTACCTAAAAAAAACATGAAGAATAGGTTGAGTATAAAAGATATACCCAGTAGGTTACTCGACCCCCGAGGTCGACATGCTTCACACAAAACATGGAGAGAAAGGTAATCTCATAAGGGATCTCAAATAAAAAACACATAGAGGAAGGACATCTCATGGAGAACCCCAATGTAATACCATGCAGAGACACTTAATCTCATGGAGGATCTCAATACAATATTCATGTAGAGAACGTATTTGCATGGAGGATCTCAATATAATAATCATGGAGAGAAAAATAACATTGTCATAGAGGACCTCAACATCATATCATGCAGAGGAACTTCAGTATTATACTTGCACAGAGAATTACCAGTCCTCAAACATGCTCAATACAACATTATGTTTTACATAAAAACCACATACTACACTAGGTATGCCAACCAGAACCCCTTGGTTATGCGAACCCCTAAACACTCAAAATCAATAAAACCCGAAGTTAGTGAAAACCAACCCAAAGGAAAGGATAGGAATGACTCACCTTTGAAGAAATGGTCAAGGTCAGGGAGCAAGACAGCTTGAATGCTTTCGCACTATTCACAAACTCATTTACTCCAAGGAAGAAACACTCTGCAAGTTTGTTAACCAACCAAGCTTGAATACTTCTTTGCAAGCACCTCTAAGCCACGAACAAGAGAATGCTTCAGGGGGGTGGGTTCAATTGTGTATGCAAATTGACAAGTCTTTTATTAAAAAGAACTTAAAATTTCATTCATCCAAATCTATAAAACGTACAAAAGCCTTGGCATTTTATAGAAGCCAAAAGCTAATTAAGGAATCAAAATAACAGGGAAATCTATTCCTAAAATGCTTACGAAAAATAAAATCCTATCAAATAAAATCCCATGACAAATTGGGATAAGAATCGATTATTTTCCAATTCTAGAGAAATAAAATTATTCCCTAATAAAATAGAATCTCAAATCAAATAAAAATAAATCTTTTTTCTAATTTGAAAATAATATGGCTTATTTAATTTTTGAAATAATATTTAAGCCAAATTCTTCCCAAAATTACAAAGGGTATCAAGATATGGAAAATATCTCCATATTGGTGTAGGCACATGGGCGGCAATAGAGGGCAGCAGCAGGCACTCGCGTGGAAGGGTGTTGTGAGGTTTGCTGGCACGCTGGTGGGCCTCGTGGGGCGTAGGGGCGCGTTCTAGCTTGGGTACTTGGGCTGGAGGTAGGCGCGAGGGAGCGTAGTTGGCAGGCGTGGGCGTACAGCGGGGATGCGATTGTGAGGTTAGCATGGGCGTTAAGGCAGACGGTTGTTAGGTTTTTGAAGGCGCTAACACAGGTAACTGTGAGGTTAGCTGGGCGTGGGTGTGCAGGGCTGTGCGGCAGCATCGATAGACGTGCGAGCCATGGGGTGCGGGCGGCTGTGCACTGTGAGCGTTAAGGCGCTGTCTTGGGCACCTAGGCGCTTTCTCCTTTGGCAAAAATATACCTGAATTCCTTCTTCTTTGAGCTTTCTTGTCCTTGAATGCCTTGTAATCTTTTCTCAAAATTTCCTTTTTGCCCTTGACTTAACTCGATGGACTTGGGGGCTATTATGATCACATCCGTTTACGTAAGACATGATCTTGCAGTGAGCATGTGTGAGATTGGTAATTCTTTGTTTAAGTATAATATCGAGGTTCTCCATGAGATTGTGGTTCTCTGCATGATATGATATTAGGTCCTCCATGAAAATGTTATCTTTCTCTGCACGATTATTACATTGAGGTCCTCCATGAGATTATGTTCTTTGCATGAATATTGTATTGAGATTCTCCATAAGATTGAGTGTTTCTACACAGTATTACATTGGGGTTCTCAATGAGATGTTTCTCTGCGTTCTTTTTATTTGAGATCCCCCATGAGATTGCTTTTCTCTACATGTTGTGTGTGATGCATATCTGATTCCGAGGGTCGGGGTCACCTACTAGGTATATCTTTTATACTCAACCTATTCTTATTATGTTTTTAGGTAACAAAAAGGGCCACTGTTGTGGATGACGAGGAAAGATTGCCAGGGTCATGGTCACCAGTCTAATTTTTCAGCATAATTTGTTTCCCATCATTATTTATTTTGTTTTATTTAAAGTATTTCTGAACCAAGTATTTCTGTTGGTTTAAAACTAGTTCGCTGGGCTTAGTGTTGGATATAATTGTTTTGTTTTGAAATTGGAATCCTGGAGTATTTTAGATTATTTAAAATAAAGCTACTTTTTTTTTATGAACGTAAAGAAGTATTTCAATGCTGGCAAAACTTGTACAAAACTTGTACAAACCTTGTTCTTGATCATGCATGTTGGTAGGGACCCTAGGTAATTCTTGTTAAAGGGTCGAATCTTTAGACATCGACGCCTTTAGTATCCGTGAAAAAGTTCGAAGCGTCTCGACTTTGGTTTTTAGCGTCTCGATGCTCTATAGTGTTGAGCAACAATGTTGCATGGCATTGAGTAAAGCGGTAATTAGATCAGATTTGGCTCCCCAGTTAGAAGAGAAAAAGATATTTTTACCTCTAGCATGTTATACATTATCACAAAAAGAGAAGTTGAATCTATGTACGGTACTTGTCAAAATTAAAGTATCTAATGGCTACTCATCCAATATACAAAATCTTGTGTCACTCACAGATTTGAAACTGTATGGGACAAATCTCACGACCATCAAGTTCGTATGCATCAATTGTTACCAGTGGCAATTCGTGGTATCTTACCTCAACATGTCAGGCTTGCAAGTATTCGACTATGTTTTTTCTTTAATGCTAGTAAGGTAATTGTATCATCTAAGTTAAAAGGCTTGCAAGAGGACGTAGTTATCATTTTATGTTTGTTGGAAACGTATTTTCTCCCCTCATTTTTAACAATAATTGTACCTTTGACTATTCACCTTGTCTGAGAGGTAGAGCTTTGTGGGCCTGTTTATTTGAGATGGATGTATCCTTGTAAACGATACATAAAAATATTGCAGAGTTATGTATAGAATAGAAACCGACTAGAATGGTTCATTGAAGAATGCTACATTGTAGAGGAGGCTGTGAAATTTTCTTCTGAATTTCTATTTGGAATTGATCCAATTGGGTTAGCAACATCAATAAGGAAAGACAATATAGATCAGAGTCGACCCATTATCTATCGCATCTTATATCAAATAGAGTAAAGATCAATTGAAGCAAGTTCATCTTTATATCCTTGAAAACACAAATGATGTGCTTCCTTTAATTGAAGCAAGCTCATCTCCATTCTTTATCATAACTTTTTTACTACATTATTATCGAATAACTCAATCATTAAATATGTTATTTAATATGTAACAAGAAACACGTGGAGTTTTTAAAGAAACTCAATCCAAGTAAATCTAAAAATAAAAAGTGGCTTCAAGATGAGCATAATCGTAAGTTTAGTCGCTGGTTACGCGGAAGGGTAACTTGTAAACTTACTTTTTTGGCTATAGATTAACGTTAGCTACTATTATGGAGATGAATTTCAGGTTGCACTTGCTCTTGAGGAACCAAAGAACTCCATATCACATACTTTGAGATGGATAGCGCTTGGACCTCGTCGAAATATAGACATTTATATTTCTTATATGGTTAATGGTCGTCAGTACAACATAAAGGAACGCAATAATGTTAGGTGTATCCAAAATAGTAGAGTTAGCCTAACGACAAATACAATGCAAATTTCCAGTGCTAAGGATAAAAACCATATCATTTCAAACATGGCTTTTTATGGTGTACTACAAAAAATATGGGTTCTTGACTACCATAGTTTGACATTTATCTTGTTCAAATGTGATTAGGTTGAGAACAAAAATGAGATTAAAATAGATGACCATGGTTTTACCATTGTAGATGTAACGACCTGACTTCTAGACTTAGACTACCTAGGGTTGCTACTAGCATGCATGCTCTTAAATAAAAAATTTAAAAGAAGAATTTTCAAACTTGAAATCACATTTTAATAATTGCAAAAATAACTAATTTCCAAAGTTACAAATGAAAACAAACCGAGATCCCGAATTCAAAACAAATAAAATCACAGCTTAAATGTAAGACATTTAGTTAAAACAATGCAACACCTAAAGTAAACACATGCAGAAGAATGAAATGTGTGACCATGGCCTCTAAACAACCCTTCTCGTCATCCACCCATGTTGTCCTTGCTCTTACCGAAAAAAAAAGGAAAAGAAGTAGGTTCAATATATAAAATATACCCAGTAAGTAACTCCGACCCCTGGAGTCAGACATGCAAACACAAACAGTCATGCATTTCATGTGAGACCTACTCCCTAACTTTCACAGAAGTATACCATCTCGAGGCATCTCAAGCACACAGCAGCACAAGGCACAGAATGTATCTCAATGAGGTTCTCTATTTAGCACACAACAAAGATAGACTAACCCACAGAGACACAAGGTTCTCCATTCAGCACACAACAAAGATAGACTATCCAACAGAGACACCTCAGCACATATCAGCACAAAGCGGAGAATACATTCATGGAGGTTCTCAAACAAAAAACTAAGCAGAGATGGTATAACTCCTAACTCATGAACATGCAACACACAAACTATAACTATTCATAGGTCCCAAACACATAACATACAATCTGAAGCCTCAAGGCATCCAATATACAATATTCCAATAATGCCCTTGGCATCCACAAATCACATAACAACTATGTACTCATCATGTTTATTTTACTAGCACACTATCATGCTCAATTCACAACTACATAAGGTAAACACGGTTAATACATACAACATACAAATCAAACAAGTTACCGACCTAGCCCTGTGGTTTATGCAGGAGCGAAGTCACTTGATTCAAATCCCAGGAAAAACAAGAAGTGAAACCAAGGAAGATCAACAAGTGAAACCAAGGAAGATCGGTAATGGATTCTTTCAGCAACCTAAGTCCGAAATACCAAAAATACCCTTATTAATCTTAAATTCCAATTCATTAAATAACTTCAAAGGGAAGTTAGGGTTTTGAGGGGCAAACGACACTGGGAAGACACCACTGTTTTTGGATCGGCTGCAACCCACGGGTCACCGCCGTCAAGCCACTGCCTCCCATGCGCCACCTCAGATTGGCAAACAGGGACCAGTTTCCGAATCTACTCACCATCACAAGTTCAACGCCACCAGAAACCACCTCAAAATGACCGTCGACAAGCCGCCACGCGCAACCTGAAGCCTCGGCACGTGGGTCACATAGGCCGCCACCCATCCTCCTTTCTGTCGAGCGTGAGCTTCCACCACTACTCTGATCATGATTCTAATTTTGCCAACGTGTAGATCTCGACCTCCTGGTGCTTCCCGACACTTTTTTTGCCAAAATGGCCCATTCGAAAGATCGAGAAAGAGGGGAAAACGTGGTTAAAACGTGAAAAACCCAAGAAAACACAAAGTTAGAAAACTTTGATTCTGTTCTGGTGGGGATATGAGGAGGTGAAGAGGAGGTTTTCCGAAAAAATTGGCCCAAAACAGAGCTATTAAAGTGGGTGAACTCAAAAAGGAAGAGGGAAAACACCTTTTCTTCTCCACTGTCAACTCCGATCGTCTATCAGCTTCTGCTGCCACTTGCTACTACCTTCTGGGAGATAGGTGCACGTGAGGGATGGAGGTTTGGATGAGTGGAAGAAATATTTTGAGGGTAATGAGGGAAGTTGGCGTGAAAGGGAGAAAAAGAGGGGAAAAGTTGGGATGACCTCTTTCTTTTTGGAATAGGAAAAGGGTTTTGGTGGCTAGGGTCCTAATGATGTATTTATAAGGTTCACCTCAACCCTAAACCCTAGACCTAAGTATTATAATTACAGGAATACTATTACTTGAGTTTTTCTACTAATTTTCCCAAAATTAAACCCCCATTAAACCAATAAAATAATCTTTATAAAGTCCTCAACCAATAATCATAAAAATAAAGTCAAAATTTAGTCATTTAATTAACTCAAACAATTAAAAAAAACTAAGGGACGTTACAGTAGACCTTAATCGTATCGGACATTTATTAGATCTTTTTATTCTAGCCTCCAAAGCGAAGCAAGTTTTTTATGTAAAAGATCAAGTTGATTCTCGATGGTAAGTGGTTTTAACACCTCCTCAAAGAGAAGTTGAAGAAGATTTCAATTAAGAGGAATGGGTGATTCAGTTGTAGATTATGGGGTTGCAAAAAGTATGTCCCGTGTTGACAAATTACAAGAAATGGATGACGAAATGTCATCTACATACATTAGAAATGATTGTGATGGTATATGGATTGGTAAGTAGTCTTTTGAACATTGGTATATCATTTACTCTTTTCCTTATTATTATTTAATGTGAATTCGTGTCTTATGATTTAATATTTTGCAGTTTTCTTGTAAATTACTTCAATGACTGATTCAAGCAGTAGTAGTGAAGATGGATGTAAGGTTATTTATATTGAGACAAAGAACGTCAAAGGACGAGGCCTTATTGCTAGGCGCGAGTTGGCTCAAATAAAAAATCGGGAGAACATAAAGTGATAGAGTATAATGATTAAGACCAACCGATAGGAGGAAATGCCAATAAATTACAGAGTTTTATTGGTATTTGTGTATGGCAACAAGTTCCAATAATATACAATAGTTGGAAAGAAGTTCCTAAGGATAAAATTTTTTCATTGAGGTAAGAAGTTTGAACTTTTCAAGTAACAACTTTCTTTCTTTTACATTTTTTTAGTTCTCTATGATTTTTATTATGCAGATGTCATTTGTGGTGGACTGTAACGTCCCGTTAATTTCCTTAATTTAATGTTATGGGTTATTTTGTTTTTATTTTGTTGAGATTATTAAGTAGGGATTAATTAGTTATGTTGAATTAAGGAATATGATTTTTCTTTTTGGGAAAAGAAAAATTAAATAAAGGGGGGTGGCATTCCTAAAATTATGTGGAAGTTGGGTTAGGGTTTAGGTTTTGGAGAGGCCTATAAGTATGTAGATAAAGACTTAGCCATCAAGTCTCCCCAATTGCCTCCCAAAGAAATTCTTCTCCCTTCCTCCCTCTCAAGTTTCACGACAACCTCTCCCTTTCCCCTTAAAATTTCTTTCTTTCACTCCCTCACACCCAGCCTTCCCTCCACACAGCACCACTTCAGCAAGTAAAGGGCGGCGACGAAGGCAGTCAGCAGCAACAGCGATCAGAGACCGGTAGCAACGACGATCAACGTGCTTTTATTCTTCTTTTCAATTTTTTCCCAACTTCCTTTGCTTCATTTGAGTTCAAATATTGAGGACAACTTCCTTATCACCTTCTTATACCCCAACTAGAACAGGTAAGGCATCAGAGTTCTCACACTTTGTATTTGCTTAAGTTTTTCAGTCTTTCAAAGTGGCGATTTTGGCAAATGATTGGCTGGAAAGGAGCGTGAGGTCAAGATCTACAGTAGGTGGAAGTGGATCGACAATTAGACTAGTGGTGGAGCTTTATGCACGGCGAAAAGCTTCTATGGCGGCATGTGTGACACACGCACCAAGGATTCGAGCCATGCGTGGATGCGCATCCAGCTTTCATTCTACTTGATTCTAGCAGTGTTGGAGTCTTAGGGTTGAGTAGAATCAAAATTCGGCCCCTGTTCACCCAAACCCGGAAGTGTGTGGAAGACACGTGGCAAATCGGTAGCGACGCGTAGGGTGTTTCCTGGATAGTTACGTGTTCTGACTCTTTGTTGTGTAGTTTGCCTACTAGGTGCAAGTATACACCTTGAGGTGTAGCAACAAGGTCGATCCACAGAGACAATTAAACAAAAACTCGTAATAAAAGTGTCAACTAGGAGAATTAAGGTCACCAAAAATTTGCAGTTGTGGGAAGACTAAAATTGAACTATGAACTTAAGAGATGCAATTAAACA
>JAOANK020091811.1:6878-18750 GCA_026257165.2 Telfairia occidentalis
TAATAAGGGAAACTTATGGACCTACAACTTTGAGCTCCAACAGTTCAGATGAGTTAGTTAAACTCTTCAACTAACCAATTCTACCATTAACCAAAGGTAACTCTAGTATAAACCAAAGGTTGCACTCTCACAATGCAAATGAGTTTTTTTCATATATAAGCATAACAGCTCATTTGATCCTTCACAAAGTGACTCGTGATTCTAGTTAGGTAAAATTACCATTTTGCCCCCGACGCCACCTCTTACTTCTTAAGTACTACCGATTCTCTAATGGATAGCCTTCCATGAATCTCATCATGGGAAAACCTTTCTTGAGGTATCAAGAAGGCGAGTACCATGTTATCGAAGTTTCGAACTAGCACATTAAGGGAATCACTTATATACATACACAATATGGAAAAGTGCACACTCTGCACTTTCCACTATTGAGTGGCTATGAATTTCATCTCGTGTAGGAATGTTCCCACCTCCCCAATTGAATGTCTTCCCAAGACACTATGTGTATTGAGCGAATATATAAGTCACTCTTACCATGCTGCTCAAGGAACACACCCGCATAGGTAGGAGTTCATAACACACTTAAGATTCAGATCAAATGACCTATGATAATCCTAGTAATGTGTTTGCATTTTCTTTCAATGTTCTTACAAGAAATGTGCAAAATATATCGCGGTCTAGTCTTATGCAATCACATTGCAAACAATACGAACACTCACATGTCATCACATGAACGATCCGGAGAAGACCATTTGTAACAGTTACAAAGTGGATTGCATCAATAGTGTACTAGAATAAGGTCTGCAACCCTATCCATATATTGTAGACCATTTAAGCTACTACTCTTAAACTTGATCCTCTCATATGTCTGATACATACCAAGTTTTAAAACACATTCGGTGGCTAAGGAGAAATTAAACATTCAATGCCGCTAAATTTGACACGATGCACAAACAACATTTAAGTCTATCTTATTTACATCATTATAGTTTACATGACGTCAAGAGCTTAGGGTATAAATCTCAACAATCTCCTACTTGCACTAAAGAGAGTGAGATATGTACCTAGGGCATCTCATACCCTTACAAGTTGAACGTAAATAGAGCATTTACATGAAAAATTTTGGAGTGAATGTAACAGCCGCATTTTTTAGAGTTTGAATCAACCTAGTGAAACTACAAATGACAATATACTTTTTACACCTTTATATTGTAGCAAAGGAATATCTCCCATTTGTAATTATAGTTTCTCCTCTATTTTGTCAAATTGGTGATATTTTTTGTAGATTTCTAGTTAGGTTCCTTTCCCTTTCTTTTGTACATTCATTTTCATCACATCAATGAATGAATCATTTCTATTGAAATGAAATGAATCACATCAATGAAATGAATTAATGTTGTTCGTCTATATATGTGTAGAATTGTGGCAACCTAGTAAGTTTATTCAATTTTATAAATATACTTTTAAAATAAATTAGTTATATCGTCATTCAAGTGCACATAAATTTTCCAAACAATTCTCATCATTAGCATAAGAAATGCAAGTCTCAACAGACCCCCTGCAAGCCTCAACAAGCCTCAACAGAGAAGGAAGCAAATTCACATCTCAACCAAAATCTATTTTACAAAAAAAAAAAAAAAAACTTACCTTTGATTATTGACTTACCTTGCTCAAAGGAGGCACGGCGACAACAATGAACGTGAAGGCAACCAGCAAACGACCAGCGACAAAGCATCGACGATGAACTACCGATGAAAGGTGGTGAGGGAAGTGAACAGACAAAGAGAGAAAGAGAGCGCGAGAGAGAAGCAGTGAAGAAAAAGAGGGAGAAAATGAGGAAGAAAGAAATAATTTTTTTATTCTTAGGGCTTGCCATTGCCGATGGAACCAACTCGTTTGTATAGGTCTAAAAACCATCGGTCGGCATTAAACACGTGTTTCGGTTAAAATGTTGAACGAACCTATCCCAATGCAAACAGCAAGGCTACGATAATACTCACCCAGACCCAATGAAATTAAAAACCTTTGGTAAGACCATTAATCTGACATTTCATGTTGTCGGTATAGGTTATACATTCATCGCCAATATTTGGCGCACTGGGGATTGAAGGCTTTAACGATGATTCTACGTTTTGTCGGCAATAACTCCGACGAATTCATGGTTTTGTCGAGAATATAACATATAATGCCGATGGTATTTTTGTCATCGACAATATTCTCGTCGATATAACTTGAAATTATTGTAGTGTGATAACCATTTCTGTTTTTAGTTTTTAGTTTTTCTATTTTCTATATTTAGTTTTAGTTTTTTGTTTTTTGTTTTCAGTTGTTGGTTTTCAGTTTTTAAAAAATAAAAATCGTTTATGTTTGGCAACTGTTTTTGTTTTATGTTTCTGAAAAAAGAGAAAACCAAACTTATTTGATAACTGATTTAGGTTTTCTATTTTTTTAAAAGTTAGAGAGAGAAAAATATGTGGAGACATGATTAATAAAAGTTTCACGACATAAACATTAATTGTTTTAGGGAGAAAAGTTAGTGAGAGAAATTTTTGTGAGATATAAAAAAAGATTTAGAAAGAAAAAACTAACAAAAAAAATTTTAGTTAGAGTTATTTAAAAAAGTAATTAGGGACGGAGAAAAAAAAAGGTTAAAAGGAGAGAAAATTTAGACTAAAAAAATTAAAGAAAAAGAGAAAATGTAGAGGAACAAGAAAGTTGAGAGAAAAAGATATGATAAAAAAAGGTAAATTAGAAAGTTAAAGAATATTTGTAGTGAGAAAAAATTTAGAAAAAAAAATTTAGATAGAAAAAAGTTAGAGAAATAAATTTGTTAGATAATAAAAATAAATGTGTGAGAGAGAAAAAAGTGTGGAATTAATTTTAAAGATTGATATGTTAGAGAGAAAGATAAATTTAGATAGAAAAAATTTTGAAAAAAATTAAATTTGGAAAAAGAGAAAAGTTAGGATATGTTGAAAGAGAAAGAGAAATGAAGTTTATACTGAAGTGAGAATTTTAGAAGAAAGATAAATACAAGTTATATAAAATATTAGAGAGAGACAAGTTTATAGAGAGAGAAATTTGGGGTGAACAAAAAGTTTTTAGAAAGAGAAATTTGTTGGAGAGTTATGTTAAAAAGAAAAAAACTAAGCTTCCTAAGGAAAAATGAATTTTTTAAAAAAGAAAACTGTTTTTAAAAACTACTCTTTTTTTTTGTTTCGATATTTTTAAAAATAGAAAACAGAAAACTGAATTGGTTACAAACGATGTTGTTTTTGAAAAACCAAAAACCAAAAATAACTAAAAGATCATCTTTTGTAAATCTTTTGTAAAGCATTTGACACTTGCACATAATTAACACTAGTTTGAAATTTCTAGACATTTCCATAGATTTCTGATTTGATGTTATATTTTGACATGAACATGAAATTCTTGATAATATTCCTGTAAGCATATAGAATTTCCATGAAATAAATGAGGACATACGCAAAGAAAATTGAATTAAGACTTGTATATATGATTATTATTCTTTTGAGAGTACCTGGTTAGAGTTGAGGAAGATGATTCATATCAAAGGGGGGTTTCTTAGAGTACATAGTTAGAGCTGAACAAGATGATTAATATCAAAGGGGTACGCATCATTAGGATGTTGGGAATTAAAGGCTCTACTTGCTAATTTCATCATTCCAATCTCAGTTGGATGAACTCCATCCCAAAACAGGTATTCGGTTCGATTGGTGCAAACTTTTCCAAGAAGAACACACTGCAGCCCATCAGGTCGAACTTCACAACAAGGAGCATCTTGAATTAAGTGACCTGTAAGTTTAAAATTCAGTGAATAATATTTATTAATTAAAAAACTTACAAAGAAGAATATGTCAACTAACTAATCTAATCAGATGAGATTCTTAGAAGTTCTTAAAAAGATATGCAAAATAGGAGATGAGATTAAAATCTTCAACTCTGACTCACATGTTGTTGAACTAAAAAAAATATGTTGTAGAAATGAAATTTTGATATATAAGTTACCTTGATTTGGAGTACCATGAAGGACAATGTTGAAGACATCAATGAAGATAAACTTGGCATCAGCGAAGTTGGTATTAAGATCATTAATAAGTGATTTGAGGCCAATATTAAATAGTTGAACAGCAGTGTTGATTTGGTTAACACATACAGATCCTTTGTGCTCAAACCTTGCCTTTGCATATGGAGTACACCCTACTAGCCCTGCTCCAAATATGGCCAACTTTCTAGCTCCTTGCCCATATAGACTCTACAATTTATTTTTCAACAAATTTTAATTTATCAATAATAAAAGTATAAACATGACTAATGTTATAAAAAATAATGATTATCAAACAAACATTTTTAACCATATTTTCCATGAATAAGTTCTTGTCTCCGTTCTAAATCACCTAGACGTGTCACCAAGTAAGAATGAAGAAATTGACATTTGGAGGCCTAACCTTCAATTGGTCGGAGAGCTGTTTGTTTAGAGCCATAGCATATTGTTGTGGAGTAAATTGGACACTAGTGTTGTACCAAAGTGACATAAAATAATTATTAAGATAATCGTTGCCACCAATATTGACCATATACAAGCAGCTGTTAAGATGTGTAGTAGTAGTTGAGCTGTTTCTTGATATGTTATGTATTTGTGAAATTGTATAATTATGGTGTATCAATTGTTCGTTGAAACTTGATATTTCACCCTGTCAACACAAAAGAAATGGTTAATTTGTTTTTATATAATTAAAATCATGATATAATTATTAAACTATATATATTTTGTTTTAGTTTTAAATTTTTAAACATTCTCTATTTTATTGATCCTAGGATTTTGTGTAAATTACTACGCTTTAATCCTTCATATTAATCTCCCCTCAACTTGCAATAAAAAATATATCTGTTTAAAATGAAACACCTACCCTTTACGAGTAGCATCAAATATTTATTCACACAAATATCCTTACAGTAAAAGGCATTTAACGTATATAAATTTTTTATTACATGATTTAGCAAAAATTAATGATAAAGAGCCAAAATGAATCTTTATACGAGAACTAATACAAGAAATTATTCACTTTAGATGGATGGTCGATTTATAAAAATTTTTCCTTTCATACTATAATTGTTTGGAAGTGACCCTTGAATTATGATATCCAATATTAATAAGTATTTCTAAAAAAAATTATAAAAAAAATATTGTTACTCCTACACTTCTCTCAACAACTCAATTTTAGCGTTCTAAATGGATAGTAGAATAGGGATTATATGAGAAAGTAAAACCTCCTATTTATTGGTTTTTAGCAAAGTGTTATTATAAATTAATCACCTGTGTCATTCCAGTTTCACTGCGAATTCCTGCTGCTCCAGATGCATAATTTAAACCTTTGAGAATATCCCAACCTGTTGTATTCTTAAATGGGGGGATGTAATGGTCAAAACCCAAATATTCAGCTGCAAAATAAAAAGGGTTATAACTTAGAATGAAAGAAGATAAAATATATGAATCTAACCTATGTTAACTTGGAGAAAAAAGTATAGAGAACGAAGACTACGATTTTTGTTGAAATGAGTGCTTCACCTACAAACAGATCAAAATAACAAATATTTACTAATAAAACATTAGTGTACCTCAAGAAGAAATAGTTCTTAAATCATAATAATACACATGTAATAAACACGAAATAAAAATATATTTCAACAGCATTGTTAAAGAAATGGTTTCAATAGGAAGGGCAAACCGATGAAATCAGCGATGTTTCGGCCATTGGAAAACCTTCCAGTGGGTGTCATTTTCTTTGAAAAGTCAATTCCATAAGGCTCGTAATCAGCCCTAGCAAGCCCTTTGTTGTTGTTGTTATTTCCATTATCAACTAAAGAATCCCCAAAAATGAAATAACAAGGCACTTTCGATGCTCCATCCACCCAATAACTTTCAAAGCTAAAAGTTGTAAAAAGCGAATAAAGCATCAATAACGCCTTCCTTTGGAGCTTCATTGTTCAACAATGAAACTAATTAACCCTTGATTCTGTAAAATGTAAAAGTTCAGATTTTCTAGAGGAAACTTTTATTCAGAACCGTAATTCTACAAGGAAGAAAAAATTATTTGTCTTAAAAAGGCACCCTCGTGCGAACAATAACCCTAAATAAGAATTTGTTTGTTAATTCTATCATCATTGGTTGGAAAGGCCATTATATATTTGTGGTTGAAAGTTCAATAAACAACTTGGATTTGAATGAGTGTGGCTAATGTTAGAATAATAAGCTACATGCATAATAGATTATACGTTCATCGTACATCAATTTCCAAATACAAACATTTCTAATTTTTGGATACATGCATTTCTAAGTACATGCAAATTATAGTGTTCAAGTACATGAATTATATATATACATGTACTTCATGAAAGCAAGAAATCAAATAGAGATTCAAAGAGAATTATATATATACATGTACTTCATGAAAGCAAGAAATCAAATAGAGATTCAGAGAGAATTATATTTTCTTTTTAATGTTACAAGGGAACAAGTATCTTCTTTCCAAGATTGTGAGTTTATAGTGAATATTATCTGTACCGACCTGACTTCTAGACTTAGACTATTTCGGGTCACTACAAGCATGCATACTTTTTCATAAAGAATTCATAAAATTTTTTCAAAGCTGAAATCAAATGATATCCTAAATATTGAAATAAATAAATTCCAAAATCTTAATTAAAACATGCATGGGCAGATCCAAAATTTAATGTCGGGGGGCACAAAATTCTATCAATATAGTTTTGTTACATTGAACAATTGCAGGATTAGGAGAATGAACCATTGACCTATGCGATAGTAGTAGATGCCTTAATATACTTTTTGACCACCATCAATTGATGCACTTAATTGAGTTCGATCCTTAACTTGTGCTCTGTCTAAAATCCTATTAAAAAAAGTTTGTTGCTTTTATTTTAAAAGAGCCTCACATTTAACCCCAAGCTTGATTATATGCACTATTAGGACCACCCACATGGATTTGCAATTTCTCCTTTTTTTTTTTCCAATTAGAAAATCTTTCGCCAACAAAATGGTTACCTCCTATTTGTGTTCACCAACTTCTAGTTTGAACAACAAAATTCAACATCCTTAAATATTGTATTCTAACCAATTAGAATACTTATTAAACCAAATTGGATTAAATCGTCTTGACTTCTATTCCAATTTTTTGAATGAAAAAGTATGATTTCGAGGCTGGAGAGAACTTTTTTGTAAATACGCTCTCTAAACTTGGTCTTGAATATTATAATTGTAATTAGAAATCTTAGTTCTTAAACAAGTAATTCTCCTAAATTTATTTATTTAGTAGACCTATTAGAATTAGTATGACTCTATGGTTACATTTATATATATATAATATTTCTTCATAGTGAATTCAAGTTAATTAAAAAACAAATTAAGAGCTGTCACATAAATTTAAAATTATAGGAGCTAAAATTTTAAAAAGAATTTAAATCTTATTTGTAAATGTAATATTATGAATGTCCAAATAAAATATTAAATTTAGTATTTCTGTTGTTTCAAGTGAATTTTTTTTAAATAGACCAAAAAATATAATGGAAAGGAATTAGGAAGGTTAGAACCCACGCTCTGGGGGCACACGCACCCTTTGCATCTCATTTTACCGCTAGGCCTCATAGAAATTAAAAATAATCAGATTGAATTTCTAAATACATATATAGAAAATTATTTCTAGAGTAGATCTACTCTTGAAAACATGTTCGGATCCCAATTTAAAAGGAAATGAAAGAGCTAAATATAAAGTAGAAGAATAGTTCAAAATACTACTATACTTAGTTCAAAAGCATATAAAACAGTGAGATGACAATTGCAGACAAGCGGAAGACTAAGACTCGTGACTGTGATCCTTATGCAACTGCTCCTTGTCAACCATGCCCTGAAAGCCCTTATTATTACCTAAAAAAATAAATAGAAAATGTTGAGTATAAAAATACCTAGTAAGTGATCCCGACTCCCAGGGTCAGACATGCAAACACATGCAATCATACAATGCTCATGCAGACTATGTGGGATCTACTCTTATCTTTACATAAAAGATATACAAATATCATATAGCATCCTCTTTCAATATAATAACTCTGGGGGACAATGATCTTGATCACATCTTTTATGCCTCTCATTTGAAGTACGTGTGAGAGCTTTTTAGAAAACCCAACTATTGCTGATGATAGGAGGTACCCAATCAGCATAGTCAAGTTTCCACCCACACCGACCCCTTGTAATAGGAGATGATTGTCATCGTCAAATGCAGATATGAACATGCGCTCTAATATACAATTTATAATGCAAAGGTCTAAAACAACAACATATCATATAACCTATGCCCATTGCATCCAATATACAACATTCAAACGATGCCCCTAGCATCCATAAACCACATGCAATGGTAACATCAAACTCAATGCAATATCACATTGCATGTACCACATAATTTCAATTGCATAAATATAATCACAAAATACATGACACAAGATCAAACAATCATCTGACCTAGCTCGAAGGCTTATCCAATAGCGAAAGCCACTTACCTAAATTCCAAAGTTCTGAAAACGATCCTAGTGGCCCGATCTGTATATAGTCTCTCTAGCCAACTTCTCACGAATTAAAGTTCGGTCTAATTAATACCCTAAATTACAAATTAAGAAAACAATTATACAAATAAGTTAAGGTCCAAGGAATCATCTCCATTGGAACACACTACTCGAACGATGCTGCCTTGCAACTCATGCACCGTTGCCCTCAAAATTCTTCCTTTTGTTTTTGCATAGCCCAGACGCCGATCTACCAGTTCTTCCTATCCACGAGCCAGAACTCACCCTCCAGCAAGCTCAAGCACCGCCAAAGCTCGCTGTTTGAAAGGGAATTTGAGCTTTGTCGTTGCTGCTCGTTGTTGTCTACGCAGCGCTGTAGGGAGCTTTACTGTCCGTCTGGTATTTGTTGCACACTGTCATTGGTTCTACTCTACATGTCGCCACTGTCCTTTGTCGTGAAAGAAGAGGAGACCCACACTGGAATGGGTTTTGCAAGAGAGAGAGATGGTGCTCGTTTTGTGGGCTTCATGAGCATTCGCTTGTCACCGTCGTCTTATGTATCGTCGGCGAGGGTGCTGGCTAGAGAAAGATAAAGCTAAAAGCTGAGGGGGACGACTGATTATGAAAGAGGGGGAGAGAGAGAAAGAGGTAGGTGGGTTTTCCTTTTGGGAAAGAAAATATTAAATGAGCTAGGGTTCCATATCTTTCTTTATATAAGGGGTCAAACCTTAATTTCCTTCCCACTATTAACAAAAATGTCATTTCTTCTAATTTTCCACTTATTTTCTTTTTCTTTTTCCAATAATAAAAAGCATAAAGTAAACTTCTAATTCTTCCTATAATTTAAACATCAAAACTCATATATATTCCCTATTTTAATTTAAAATAAACATAATTAAAATGGAATTAAAATAACGGGACGTTACATTATTGTTAGCTCATCAACATTTCCAACAAAGTAATATGAAAGAGAAGGTTGAAAGATGTCATCCAATAACATGTTGCATACTCAATTTCCTTGTTTTGAAGGAAAGAACTATGACATCACTTGTGGTGTCCTCTCACAGAATCATATAGAGAGAATTTTCTCTCAAGTTTCACGGCTCTATCTCTCTTGTGTAAATATTTATACTTATCCCTAAGGGAGCGTTTGGGGCCAACAATGAAATTGTTTAGTCCGGAGGGTAAATTTATGACTTAATTAGAGTAAGGTAAGTTGTGAAGTTTGTGTTTGGGATGTAAAATTATTTAGCCTAGAGTTGTGTAAACTGGGCTTCCATGGTTGAGTTTCCATTTTTTTTTTTCTGTATTGAACCATTAGAATTAGATTCCAATGATTTTCTCGAAATTTTAATTATTAAACATTTGCACCCATCAAAATTATTTTCTTTGTTTTTATTGAATAGTTTTAGAATTTTATTTAAATAATGACAAAGTTATTTTTTTATATAATTTTTATTTTTTAAATTTTATTAGCTTAAAAATAAAATGCATTCTTTAGGCTATTTTAAATTTTCCATGTTAAAAGATATTATATATTTATATTATTTTAATATGACTAAGTTCAAAACGAACTATTATACATACATACATACATACATACATACATACATACATACATACATACATACATACATACATACATGTTACCATGATTGTATCTAATTTAAACATTAAACACTTTCTCTAATATAGCTAATTTAAAATAAATATTGTTTATTTTAGTAATTTTATTTATTAAATTCGACATAGAATACAACTATCTTTGTTAATTTTGTGCAATATTTTATTTTATTGAAATTAATGAAGTTATAAAGTTTTTTATATATATTTTTATTTAAATTAGTGGGTGAATTAACTGTGATTTAATAGAGAGAAAAAATGACAACAGTTATCTAATTCTTGGGTCTACTTTGATGAAAATGAAAGTTTATGGTAAAAATTGATACAACTTGACAAGTTTAGTGATAAAGATTGATTGTTTTTCCCCCTTAAATATCATTATTTAATTAATTGGGTTGAATCAAATGTTGAAATTTAATTATTGGGTAAATTGCACAAACCATCCTTGAAGTATGATGGTTATTACAATTGCACCCCTAAACTTTCAATCGTGAAAAATTAAACCCTTAAACTTTCAAAAGTGAAAAAATTGCACCCCTAAACTTTCAATTGTACAAATTAAACCCTCAAACTTTTAAAAATGAAAAACTTGTGCCCTTAACCTTCCAACAGTAAGAATTAGGTCATCAAACTTTTGTAAGTGAAAAAATTGTGGGCTTAAACATTTGATTTTAAAAATTAAACCCTCAAACTTCCATTGGGAAAAAATTGTATCTCTCATATATTTTCAATGGTAAAAATTAATCCCTCAAAAATTAAAAAAAAAAAAAACAGATGAATTAGAATCTCTTTAATTATTTTTTAAAAAATTAATTATGATTTAAATTTTAAAGAAAAAAAAGAAGAAGATAAAGAATTAAAAAAGTAGATAAAATTAAAAAATTAAAAATAGATATTTAAATTTAAAGCTATTAATTATCAATTATCAATTCAAAATTTAAGAAATATTTAGGAAATTAGAATCATAATTTCTTATATTCTAAACATTTAAGAATTATGGATTCTTTTTATAAAATATTAAAAAATTAATTATTAACACTTGAAATTTTAAATATCCAACATATTTAATTTCATTATGTCCTGAATTGTTATGGTGAAATGTTAATAAATTAATTATATAATATTGAGGTTAAAAAGATTCATCATATAATTTAATTCTGTCCTAGATTTTTTCGTAAGATATTAATTAATTACGTAACATTGAGATTAATAATATCTGATGCATGTCGTTTAATTATGTCCTAAAATCACATCCAATTATTGATAAATTCAAAATATAAAATGTTTATTATAAATATAATAATTGTGTAGATCCATAACCTCCATGAGTTATACAATTCTACATCCATTCTTCTCTTTATTACCCATTATACCATGAAGGTTACACATTTTGAATTATGTAACATACACCATTGTAAATCTTATAAATAGTGGTCGTATGAGACATTTGTAAAACACAACTTAATAAGAATTCTCTATTCGTCTCCACTTTTCTTCTCGCCATCTCTTCCTCTTTAGTGTTCTTATTATTCTAATTTTGTTCTTGTTTTTGTGTTTATTTTACAATATATTATCAACACGATTCTCTACTGTTGTTGTTTGCTAAAGGTAGGTTTTGTTTTTATACATTGTGGTAGAAGTTTTCTATACATTC
>JAOANK020091919.1:0-18749 GCA_026257165.2 Telfairia occidentalis
CTCCAACACACAAAAATAATTGGAATCTAGTCCTTTAATTACATAATTCAACAACATAATTAATTAAAAATTAAGGGACGTTACATGACATCCATTATAATTTCCCCACAAAAATTCTACAGATCTGAATATGAACAAAAATTATATAGAACTCAACAAATGTTGGAGATAAAAAATTCTATAGATCTGAATATGAACAAAAATTATACGGAACTCAACAAACGTTGGAGATAAAAAATTATACATATTTGAATATGAACAAAAATTTTACAAAACTCAACAAACGCTAAAGATAAAAAAAATTATACAAATCTAGACAAGACAAGAACATCATATAAAATATAGTAATCAATGTGAAGAAGGAGATCATATAGAACAAAACAAGCAATCACAATTATACATAAGAGAATCATGGTGAAGTACAAAATAAAACACCAAAAGTTGGAGATCAGAAAAATTTCATGAGAACAAGAACATTAAGAAAGGGAAATTAAAAACGCATCATCGACCGTGAAACGCAAACCTCAAAAGCGCATGCAACGTCCCCCAACCAAGCTTCAATCTAAACGCTCCCAACCTCCCCCACCATTTCTCCCATTTTCCTATCTATTACCTCACACACCCAAATGAATGGAAGGAGCCTGCAACAGATATAATGATGAGAATTGGAGGGGCAAATGGGGGTGGGTTTGGTAATTGAAGAGGCAAGGAGAAAAAGAAAAAGACGGTTAAGGATTCAAAACACGGGGACGTTAAGGGTTCGAAGAGGCGTTTCATTCGAATCAAAGGAGACAGGGATTAGATAAAAGAGGTGTGAGATTCGTACCCATAGGAAGTGAGTGCAGAAACGATGGGAGTCCAATATTTCTCATATTTGAAAGGATGGGCCATAGGGAAATGAGATTTGAGTGTAGATTTTCTGGGGGAAGAAGATTAATATTACGATTAGGGTTAGGGTAGGAAAATGAAGAATATGAGGGAAGGAAGAGGGAGAAACGCGTGAGAATCGAGGAGCATGAAAAAACCGACGAAGCAGAAACGTGGGGAAGAAAGAAGACGCATGGGAGAATGGGAGGAAGAGGGATTATGCGTGTAATAAATGTGTAGAGTAGCCCAAAGGAATTCACAACTCCTTCTCAATTATCCCCCCTTTGTTAAAGTCTATGGGCCAAATGGGGAGGGGAGTTGTGAAGCCCAACTCCCCCCAACTCTAGTCCCCTAAGTATGTGAGCCAAACCCCAACAACAATTAAGTTCTTTATGTACAAAGTTCTACATGCAATTTATCTTTACTGCCGTCAACCTTAAGGCCTTACTAACTTCTTTTATTGGTATATAATTGATACAATTTATAGCCAAAAACATTAAACCATATATATATATATTTCTTTTATTAAATATTCTATTAGATGCATATCATACTTTCCACTAGATGGCAATCCAACTTACTGACTCTTTTTAAGTTTGTAAGATTATGATCCTACTTGATAATTTGAATTGAATGCAATAAATCAATTATGCATTTATTTTTTTATGTATTATCTATTATAGAGATTTAAAAGTATATCATCTTTATCTTTGTAATTTATCTTATACAATTTTTTATAGATCGAGATATACAAAATTTTCTGGACTTTTATATTTCTAAATTATTATAATATTAGCTAAGAGGGGAATGGAAAACTTGCTATTATTCGTTGTATATCGTAAAAGCAAGATATTAAAGTTAAATATTTACAAATTTTTCGATGTAAATTACATGTTGTTGGAGGATAAAAATACCCCTAGTAAAGAGGCCACTAAGTGTCACAATGAAAGCTCGAACTAGGAGCCAGGAAAGCCCAAGGAGCAACCTCAACTTAGCATGAACCAATCTGCCAGGTCGGTTCTGGCACACACACACGCCACCCCCTAAAATTCTGCAGGATACGTAGAACATGACCCATTACTAGAGAAAGTGACAGGCACACACTCCCCCTCTACGCCCACTTCCACTCAAACCATAGTTGAGGTCTCCAAGCCTTCCTTCAGACACCGTATTGGATATAAATACGCCAATGACCTTCATTTGTCAATAGATTTGACAAATTTTCACAATATTTAATGTAATCCATATTAATAATCTCATTACTCAAATAAGATCTCACAATGCTATGTTCTCTTCTTATAGGTCTTGATTTACCATTATAAAAATGGTTTTTACTCTACCAATTGTGGCAGTGTTATCACATTTTTAATCAAAATAGAAGGTATTGGTTTCTCCAACATTGAAATTTTATATAATAAATCTCTTAGCCAATTAACTTTTTCACTAGCTAAAGCAATCAGCTCTATTTCTGCAGTAGAGTTGATAATAATTGTTGCCTTTTAAATTTCCAACAAATAACACTACTTTTCAAGGGTATAACTAGTAGTAAATATCACTACAAAATTTATCATATTTCCCACGAAAAAAAGTTTCCAAATCCCTACGTATTTAGTCCTCTAAGTGAAAAAAAATTCATCAACAATATCTTGAGGAAAAACCCGTTGGAGGCTTCGACATTTGGTACAAAAGCATTGGGAAAAGTATGTTATGCCAAGTGTCTATAAACGTAGGCATATGTCTAACTTTGTTGACGTTTCCAAGAACATTGACATAACATACTTTTGCTGACGTTTTTTTGAACATGTCAGCATAGACATCTTATGTCAAAGCTTTTACAAATGCCGACGCAACATACTTTTTCTGACACTTTAAAAAAAAGCGTCAGCATAGCTTCGACAATTATTTTTTTAATTTAATTATTTAACTATAAATATATAAGTTTTTTTGGTCCAAAAAACTAATAATTCATCAATGATTATTTAATTCATTCAAATGAGAAGACTTTTGTAAATAATTAAATTTAAATACTATTCTTACAGTACATGAGTTGAAACTAAAAAGAAAATTACATAATCGAGTTGAAAACAACAAAATTTACCTTCTTTAAAATCTAGCTAACCCTATTGTTTTGTGTGTGTAGATGAATGATAAAATCACACAATTGAATCTGCAAGTGTACGCAATTTGCACAAGCGAATAAGTAGTTTTATATCGTATCTCTAGGGATTAGAGGTAGTTTTTATTTCTTCTCAATCTCTTAGTGAATTTAAAAGTAACAAGAGTGAAAGGTTGATGGATTTTTATACTAACGCTAAATCAAATTAAATGGCAGACTAAAAAGAATGCTTGAGCAGTTGTAACAATGAGAATGAATGGGTTCAGATTGAGGTAGCATGTTATTTTCTCCGATATAGAATGCTGAAGCAAAAGAATTGCAGGATCAATTCACACAACAATAATCTTTCGAAATCCTTCCAGATCTCCCAAGTATCTTAAGTTAATTTTCACTAACTTATCTAAATCAAACTTGTTGTTTTCGTGCATTAGGCGAGTGATTATTTCTAATCTCCCTACTTAGCCAGCAATTAACCTAATCTAGAGGCTAATGTGTCTTATAAGTAATCTACTCCTCACATTTTCTTCCAAAACTTAGAGGAGGCATTTATGTGTGTTGGCCAGGCAGACATAAGCATTAAACAATAAGAACACTTATACAACAAATCAATCCAACAAACTTTTACTTCAAAACTAAAATCAGTTCAATAATATCTTCGTTAATCCTGACCCAAGGGTGAATTAATTCATGCTAAAATAAAGAAGAGGGAGTAAAAAAATAACGAGAACAGTAAAAGGAAAACATAATGCGTAAAATCCTATGGAGTTGTAGATTCGATTTTTCCACAAGTGTCGTGAGTAGAATTGCTTCTCCTCTTTCAACCTCCACGAAGTTCTTCTTCTTCAACTCTTCTCTACAGAAAGCAAAGTAACAGCAACCACGAAAACTCTTCTGAAAAAAGTCTAAGAAATAGAAAACTGAATTCTTTTAATTGACAGCTCCTTTTCTTTTCACAGGCTTTCTATTGTGATTAGGAAACTTATTAGGTCAAATCGTACACTTGGATCACATCTAATGGTGGATTAATTCTATAAAAGATAAGATAATTTTCATATTTGAATTTTCGTTATCTTCACACAGATTTTATCTGTCCGTTTTACTGGATAAATGCTCGATCAATTATTTTGCTAGCATACTGCTTCATCAATTTCCTGCTCAACAAAATACCCATAATCAGAATTGATTAAGTACAATCTCCCTAAATTCTAATCAAATGTTGTCTTAAATAAAATATTGTGTCAATCTAAAGACTCTCAAAAGTATTATAAGCAAACAAGGACAAATCAAGCAATTACTTCATAAATTAGAGGGAAATCTCTTTAAGAATAAGATGAATTCATCCCAAAAGACTCCTAATAATTCTTTTTTGGAGAGTTATCAAATCCCCAAACTTGAACTATTGCTTGTTCTTAGGTAATACTTAAAAATTTATGAGAACACAAAACATTTGATCTGACAATTAGAATTCTGCAGCAAAATTAGATAAACAATCAAGTTGTCCTATATCTCTTTTAGGTCAATCTCTTATCTTCCTTTCAACTTTCTACATATGCAACAAATTTCACTTATTCTAAAGTTCCTAACTCTTAGTTTGCCAATTCCTAAGTCATCAACCTTAGGGCACAATCCCACAATCAGAATCTCATCATATTCCCTTCTCTATCCTGCCTTTGGATCCCTTAGGTTTCATTTTACACAAATTGCTCACACATTGCTCTCTCAAAAGAATTGTATACAGCAACAACTTTGTTCCCTTCAAGTCACAGCCTTTTTCAGGCTCTAAATTTCATTCATATTTTTAGTAGCAAGCCTTCCTGTTCTAAAGATACAGTAATATTCAGGCAATTCTCATGCCTAGTAATTCCTTTTTGTCTTAAGTTTTGTTTTGTTTTTTTTCGAATATTCACCTGTTTGCTAATTTTCAAGAAGAACACAAGTGTTTTAAAGGGAGAGGAGTGTACTACCAACAATAGAGGAATGCACATTCATTTATAATTTGGATTCAATAAGGTTCAATAAGAAAAAGGACCAAAGGGACTTATCGTCCCCAAACTTAGAATGTGCATTGTCCTCAATGTGCTAAAGGATAAAGTGGAGGTAAATCCCCAAACTTAGTCTAAGGCATCCAACACAAGTTTGATCAGACAAATAAAATGTTCTTCTAATTGCTGGAGCAAAGTTTCCCACATATCAACTAACCTAACAGTAGGTTTTGAAGACTAGGTAAGATAAGTGAGCTTATTTATGTAGAAAGAATCTATGTCAATAAGTTTCTAACCCTAAGAAACAGAAACTAAGCTCTCATACTAGTAAAATGGGCTCTCTTACTAAATTGTTCATGAAGTTTTACTTTTGTTGGGGCAAAATATTTGTTGAGTCAGAGAGACGTTCATTGACAACACAACTAGAATGCTGCAACAAAAGGTATGCTTCCCCAAAATTGAGTATAGACTTCATTAATTTAGAACAGGGGTTGCAAAATAATAATTTCAAAATGTAGGGGGTCCATCATAAATAGAACAAAAACAAACAAAGCAAAAATTAGAAAGCATAAATAGATATTTTAAGTAGAAGAGAAAGTGACAGCCAACATCCAGAGAAACCATCTGGCTGCATCTTCATTCTTCGAATGAGGGATCCTGCTCCTCCTCATCTTCTTGATGTAGAACATGAGGTGGTAGAATCCATATGTTCATTAGATCATCTTGAAATGGATGGAAGCCTTCATCGAATGGTTTAGTGAAGTTTGCTTGTATTGCCTTTTTAAGGGCAATGTTTCTTCTATGGGCATAACTCCACTATATTTGGCATTACCTCTCTTGAAATTTTAGTCAACCCATCATCAACTCCAATTGCTCTAGTAAATGACGCACGTCGCCCAGCAAGCCTCCGACTCATTGTCGTACTGCGTTTCTTCTCAGCTGCTCTAAATTTGTTGTGTTAATCACCCCTTTATCAAACAAGGGTATGTCATATCGAAATATGGTAACATCAGCCCGCTTTCATAGTGAGGTGATTGTGTTTGGGAAGAAAAGTTTGCCCACCTTCTTTTTGGAACATAAAAAAAATTCTGGGGCGACAATTTTCCCAACATCAATGATGAAATAGCAAATTATAGCAAATACCAAGATTATGTGATCCTTCTTGATCGTGGAATCATGCGTCACAGGTAGTATTTGAAGTTTGAGAAAGGATAGCTAGATGTCCGCCTCAGTCTCCAAGAAAGCAGATTGGAATGTCCTGGCGCCAGTTAAAGATACACGACACTGTGCACCTTCAATTCCCACCTCTCTTATTGCAGTGCTCAACTGTTCCTATGAAGGAGCAATCATCATCCCATTGTAGACAGCATGTGGGAAGTTTTCCAGGTGATATAGACTGTTGATGGCATCGGGTAAAAATTCAACAAGGACCCTTCTGACCATTGTCTCAAAATCATTTTGTTCATCGAGGTTTGCATAAAATTCTCAAACTATTCCAACTAGAGCGGGTTCATGTTTTTTGCAAAAGTACTCCCAAGAATGATTAGTGATAGTAGTAAAAATAAATCAGGGGAGTGCATCATAGGGTTCCAGAAACCCTCGCTCAGCCAAAGATCCCTCTTCTTGATATCTCCATAGTGATGTCTGGCATCGTCATTGATCAGACAATCGCAGATAGGTAACTAATGATCCAGCAAAGGTTCCGGCATCGCTTCCTTACCTTTTCTGCATGCCTTATTTGGCAGCACGCATTCGCCTATTCTAATGCTGAAATTCAATGGTGGTTATGTCTTGAAGGAACTTTCCACCATAATATGGTTTTACGTACTGACCGTTGACAGTGAACTCTTGATTTGTTTTCTTATCAAACAGTTGCATTGCCCCATGAGGAAATAACTTCTTGAGCACAAAAGGTCTAGACCACCTAGATTTTAGTTTGCCCAGGAATAATTTCAACCTGGAGTTGAATAAAAGTACTAGCAACCCTTCTGTAAAATGACGTGGTTGTAGATGTCTATCATGCCATTTCTTCATTTTCTCTTTATAGATTCGAGCATTCTCGTAACATTCACTTCGCAGCTCATCCAACTCATATAGTTGTAGCATTCTAGCTTGGCTAGCTGCATCCACAGTCATGTTCATCCTCTTTAATGCCCAAAGTGCTTTGTGTCCTAAGTCAACTGGTAAATGGCATTCTTTTCCGAACACAAGCTTATACGGGGATAATTGTAAGGGCCTTTTAAAAGCGGTGTGGTATGCCCACAAAGCCTCCTCTAGTTGCATGGACCAACTGTTTCTGTTCATATTCACTGTTTTTTTCTAGAATTGCTTTGATTTCTCTATTGGAGATCTCTGTCTGACCTTTTTTTGTCGGTGGTATGCTGTAGCAACTTTATGCCTAACATTGTACTTGTGGAGGAGTTTTTCTATTACTTTATTAACAAAGTGGGAGCCTTCGTCACTGATTAATGCCCTAGGAGTGCCGAATCGTGTGAAGATGTTTCGTCTTAAAAATTTTTCAAATGTTCGTGCATCATTGTGGGTGCATGAGATCTCCTCCACCCACTTTGAAGTGTAGTCCACTACTAACAGAATGTAAACATGCCCCTGAGATGAAGAAAATGGACCCATAAAGTCTATTCCTCATACATCGAATAACTCCACTTCAAGTATGTAGTTTAGGGGCATCTCGTTTTTTTCTAAAAATACTCTCTGTCCTTTGACAAGGATCACACATCAGCGCAAAGTTGTGGGCATCCTCGAAAATGTTGGCCAATAATATCGTAACTGGAGTACTTTTTCGGCTATTTTTTTTCCTGCATGATGCCCACCGTAGGGTGATGCATGACAATGCCATAAAATTTCCTTGCTTTCATCCTCATTAATAGACCGCCGCAGATGGAATCGACTTCCAAATGATACAAAATTGGTTCATCCCAAAAGGACGTTTTAGTTTTTGCTAAGAATCTTTTCACAGCTAGTCCTTTTAAGTCATCTGGCATCACCTTGCTTACTAAATAGTTGACTATGTCTGCATACCATGGTATAGATTCTGTGCTGGCGGCCATAGCAGCTTCATCTGGAAATTGTTCCTTCACTTGACTAAACTTCTCTTTCGTTTCATTTTCATTCAATCTCAATAAATGGTCAACAACTTGATTATCTGTACCTTTACGATCAACCACTTTTAAATCGAATTCTTGAAGTAACAGGATCCATCTGATCAATCGCAGCTTGGCATCACGTTTTACCATCAAATGACGTATTGCAGCATGATCTGTATGCACAAAGACTTTTGTCCCAATGAGATAAGGTCTGAACTTATCGAAAGCAAACACAACTGCCAACATTTCCTTCTCTATTGTTGAATAGTTGCATTGTGCCTTTGTTAATGTTTTGTTGGCATAGTAAATTGGATGAATTACTCGATTATGTTTTGGTCCCAATACTGCCTCGAGTGCCCAATCACTGGCATCACACATTAACTCGAATGGTTTAGTCCAGGTTGGTCCCTTAATGATGGGCTTAGTGACCAACTTATGCTTCAACATTGTAAACGCCCTGGTTGCATTCCTCGAAAAAAACAAAGTCTACACAATAGTTTGGTGATTTTAGAGAAATCCTTGATAAATCTTCGATAGACACCTGCGTGCCCCAAAACAGCTATAAACTTGTTTAACTGATGTTGGCGCAGGCAACTTGTGAATGACCTCAATCTTAGCTTGATCCACTTTTATCCCTGCGTGCGATATCTTATGCCCCATAACAATTCCCTCTTGCACCATGAAGTGGCACTTCTCCCAATTTAAGATGAGGTTGTTCTATTCACATTGTTCCAGTATTTTTTCCAAATTATTTGAATAGCTTTTAAATGATTTCCCAAAGATTGAAAAATCATCCATAAAAACTTCCACTGTTTGCTCTATTAAGTAAAAAAAAATCGTCATCATGCACCTCTAGAATGTTGCTGGTGCACACAATCCAAATGGCATCCTTCTAAATGCGAATGTTGCATAAGGGCATGTAAATGTTGTTTTTTCTTTGTCCACTGGGTCAATAGCTATTTGGTTACACCCTGACTAACCATCTAAGAAACAGTAGTACTACTGTCCAGCTAAACGGTCTAACATATGGTTAATGAAGGGTAGGGGAAAGTGGTCTTTCTTGGTAGCTTTATTGAGCTTCCGATAATCCATCCACACTCTCCATCTAGTAATAGTGTGTGTAGGAATAATATCCTTTTTGTCATTGGTCACCACTGTCATCCCTCCTTTGTTAGGGAAACATTGGACTGGGCTGACCCATTCACTATCCGATATCGAGTATATTATTCTTACATCCAGCCACTTTATTATCTCTTTCTTGACTACCTCCTTCATGATTTGATTTAGGTGACGCTAGGCTTCCACGCACTTCTTTACGTCTTCGTCTAACCTTATTTTGTGCATGCAAATTGCCGGACTTATCCCTATAATATCTACCAGTGTCCATCCCAATGCTTTGCGTTGCTGTCAAAAATTTGCAATAATAACACTTCATGTTCAGAACTTAATGCTGAAGAAATGATAACAGGCAACTTATGGTCTTTATCTAGATAAGCATATTTGAGGATAGAGGGTAAGGGTTTTTTTTTCCAATGTCGGGGGCTCAATTAACGAAGGTTTTATAGGTTTGTCCCTCCTTTCTGTCAACTCGATTGTTTCAGCCAGCCGACTGCATGATTGCTCCTTAGATGTTGCTGTTGCAAAAACACTACATAGCTACTACACTTCTGAGTTGTAGTCGAGTTTCATGCTGCTATCACTATCTTCCTCCCCATTCACATTCAACTCTTGCACCATGGAGCATTCCTTATTATCATCTGGATATTTGAAAGCATCAAACACGTTGAACGTGATTTGTTGATCATTCACTCGCATAGTCAAAATACCTTTTGTACATAGATTAATGTTCTCCCTATTGCTAAAAATGGTAGCCCCAAAATAATAGGAATATCTCTATCAGCTTCATAGTCCAATATGATGAAATCAGCTGGGAAAATGAATGTATCTACTTTGATCAAGATGTCTTCTATTTTCCCTTCTGGATGCGTTATTAAGCTATCAGCAAATTACAGTGTGATTGTCGTGGGTCAAGCCTCACATATTCCTAGCATCTTAAAGATGGAGAGAGGCATCAAATTGATGCTAGCACCTAAGTCGTATAATGTCTTGCCCACGTATTGCCCTCCGATAGAGCATGGGTTGGCAAAACTCTCTGGATCTTTCATTTTCTTTGGAATCTTGCTTGACAGACATTGCATTCATCTATTAAAGCAACGGTTTCGAATTCGCCCAATCTTCTCTTTTTCGTTAGTATGTCCTTTAGAAACTTGACATAACTTGGCATCTGCTCCAACGCTTCTACTAACGGAATGTTTATGTGCAATTGCTTTAGCACATCCAAGAATTTCCTAAATTGGAGCTTATCATTTTTCTTTCTCAATCTTTGGGGAAAGGGTGGTGGAGGTAATGTTGTTACTTTTATCAATTTTCGGGGTTGGTGCATTGTTGGCGTTTTTATCCTCTGCTGTTTCAGGTTTTCCTACCGTGGTAACTCAACTGCTTTCTGCTGCTCTTCATCTTCCGACTCTCTACTTGGTTGTTTTACGTTTTGCGCTACGACCTCTTCTTCTGCTAATTCTTTCCCACTGCATAATGTTATGGCTTTGCATTGCTCCTTACCATTGGTCCTTGGTGTGTCTGTGTTACCAGGCAGTGTGCCTATTGGTTTATTACGAAACTCTATAGCCAATTGCCCTACCTGCACTTCTAAATTCTTCAATGTTGCTGCTTGACTTTGCATAAGTGGATCATTCCTTATGATATATTCTTTCATGAAACTCTCTAGGCTGTTGGATTGCCAAGCTTGCTATGGTGGTCTTAGTGATGCACTGTTCTGAGGAAAAGCAATGTTCATGAATCCGGGAGGGACTTGTGGTCGTATACCTGGCGCATTGTTGCTATTAGGTTGCTAGCCTCCCCAAGAAAAGTTCGGGTGCTACCTCCATCCAGGATTGTAGGTGTTTGAATATGGGTTGTTTCTTCCTGAATTGTTGTATCCAATGTAGGACACTGCTGCTAGATTTGACAGGCAATCTTCAAACAAATGATTTTCTCCACAGGACACACAACTAATTTCTATCGAAATCTAAACTGCCATAACTGGCTAATTTACATTTAGATTCATTAATTTCAGCATATTCGCCATTGAAGTCACTTGTGCACTGAGTGCTGTTATAGCATCTATTTCTAATTTCCCTCTAGTGTTCTTTTGTTGACTGAGTTCTCGTTCGTTCGACCATTAGGAGTTATTACTTGAAATTCTCTCTAAAATTTCAAAGGCTTCATTATAAGTTTTATGTAGTAGTGCTCCATTAGCTGATGCGTCTAGGACTAACCTTGAATTTGGAGTTAAACCATGGTAAAAATGCTCAATTTGTACAGAGTTGGGTAAACTATGATGAGGGCAATTCTTCAGCAGCGTTTTGTATCTTTCCAAGCTTCATCTATAGACTCATTCTTGAATTGATGAAAGGTTACTTTTTCACCACACAGTACCACATTCTTTGTTGGTGGGAACTATTTCAATAGAAATTTCTCTGTGAGGTCAGTCCAGCTAGTGATTGATCTAAGAGGAAGAGAATTCAACCATATCTTTGCACTGTCTCTTAATGAGTAAGGAAACAATGTCCATCGTAGGGTCTCCTCTGAAACTTCTGGGATTTTGAATGAATTGCACAAAGCCAGAAATGATTGCAGGTGCGAGTGAGGGTTGTCGAGTTTAGATCCTCCAAACTGTCCGTTTGTTTGTAACATTTGAAACATCACAGGTTTAAGTTCAAAAGTTGGCGCTCCATTCAATCCTGTCTGAATTACTAGATTGAAATCATTAAAGACTAGAGCAATGTATTCCCTAATAGCTCTATCTTTGTCCTTTGCCAACAGCACTGGATTGTGCTATTTAGTTGCATAGCAGGTTCTTGATGTGCTCTCATCGGTACCTGGTTCCTTGGAAAGTTTGCCACTAGTCGAGAAAATGTAACTCCTGATTTTCCATGAAGTCTTGTGCTGCGACAAGTCCTTGAGCTTGCCTAACTGCTCATCAGTGTTGAAGTAAGGTCCTCTCTATCTCTAGATCAAACGCGAATTCTACTCCTTCTTCGTTCATACAAAATAAAAGAAAGACTAAAGTTAAGTGGAATGCTATTGATCAAACTATTGAAAGATAGAGGGTACTAAACATAAATAACTGATTAACTGAAAGAGGGGTAATCTTAAGACAATGAGATACACGTAGTAATACAGCAAAATAACAGTAACCCCGAAAACGGCGCCAAAAACTTATTGTCTTCATAGATATGCGATAGATAAGCTCCAATAATGCAGAATAATTGAAAATGAAGACAAAGAATGCTCAAGTATAAGCAATCTACAAGTAATACTGGAGTATTCCAGGATATCGATCCACACGGACTGTTCTGCCCAAATGTCTCACTATTATACTCTTATCAGTTAACAAATATATGTATTGAGCATGGGAAGAAAGATAGGAGGGGGGAGGGGGGGTAAAAATCACTTTGATTGGTTTTGCAGAAAAGGAAATAGCAAAGATTCTTTATAACAAACAGGCAATGTTAAAACAGCGTAGTTGGTGTTGTTTAATGCAATTATGCATCACAATGCTGCAGCATCCTCTGGGGTTGAACTATTTTTATTCTGTAGACAGGTATTCGACATACTCACTCTGTCGAGCATAATATACTAACATGGGAAACCTTGTTATGTCTAACTTCAGGTTTCAAAATCTTTCCAACCATTATTATCTTATAGCTTCTTCATTATTTCTAATGAATCAACGATGTGAGGTTCATCACATCTTCTATATCCTTTCTTCCGGGTTCGACTAATACTTTACCTTTCAACAAGAGTACTAGCTGTCTAAAGCTACCGACGGCCAACTAGGAAGCTCACGATTATAGTGTTTCAAAAAGAAAGGAACAAGAACAAAAGATACTTCATTTCGCAGCTTCGGCTGCAGCAAGGTTCAACACATCACATTCATCACCAACTACTCGTAAGGAGGTTTAGCTACGACTCATCTTAAAAATAAAACAAACAAACAAACAGTTCTGTCTCCACACAAGATTAAGCATAGGAAATGAATTCAATGAAATAGAACATTAGAGTAGAACAACATCTATAACAATAGAAGAAACGAAAATAAGTAAAAACTATATAAACGATGGGTTATGCTGAGGAAGCGCGTGGCAACAGAAATCAGGTGAGAATGCCTTCTTTCTCTGCCTTCTGATTTCTTTCCTTTTCTTCTTTTTTCCTATCGTCATCACCTCCCGATCTTTACTCTAAAATAGCACTTGGGTAATGTCCATTATGCCCTCCAATACTCTGAAATGTGCGAGGGTATCACAATGCGCGCCCCTTTCAGAATGTCACACGTGCCCTGCAGATAGTGTTTGTACAGATCTAACTTCTGAGAGTATTTGGCTTGCCGCAATGCTACAACAATCTCCACGTAAGATGCTACCATGTTGTTCTGCAAATTGAACTTTCGCCTACTTTCTCATCAGTTGAGCATGCAAAGATATCACCTACGAATCAGTAATCGCATTAAGCAAGCAAATATATCACTAGATCAACCTAATGTGATAACTTTTACGACATGATCGTAGTCAAATATTCAATAGTAGAGGTATAATAACCCTCTTTTGGAGAGTTATCAACATGTAGTCCTCCTATTTAAGGTCTTGAAGGCTTAGAGTGTCTTTAATGAGGTTATTCTTTTGATGTCTGAAAATGGTCTGATTATTGGATAAGTGGTCTTATAGGTTAAGTAGCGTGTGCTTAGAAAGAATTGTGTTGAAAAAATGTGTCTAAAGAGGTTACTCCTCCTTTCTTAATGTGCAAGTAATCAAGAGCACTCATGATACCCGTGGGTTGCCTTTCCACTGAAAGTACTGAAGGAAAGATAGTATTGTCCTAGGACAAACGTGTTGCTCATAGTTGGATATCCAATACCTAAGAAGTGGGGATAAGCCAAAACGAAGGTAGTACATCTTGATTAGGCTCCTCTTTTAGCAAAAGAGAAGAGTTTGATGTATTGCTCATAGTTGGATACTCATCACCTAGGAAGTGGGGGTAAACCAAAACGAAGGTGATACATCCTCCCCTCCGAGCAAAAAAAAAGAAAAAGAAAAAAAAAGAAAAACAAATACAAAAGAAAAACAAATGAACAAAAAAGAAAGAAAAAATTTTCCTTAAGCTACTTTAAGTTAAAAGCCTTCATTTAACAATGCTTAGTGCCAGAGTAGGGGGCAACATTGGAAAAACATTATTAAATGCACTCCACACTTATAAGGACTAGAATAGGGTGTGTTTGCACACACACAAATGATTATAAGAATTGGCCTCGAACTATCTCACTAATAGAATGTGCTTGAACGTTTATTCTATTATGCCCATTACTTTTTATTGTGCATTGAGATATGAGTTTAAAGCATGCAAGTATTAAAGTTCTTTTATGTATCTTGTGTTTTTTTTTTTTTTGGCTCAATACTAGAAAAATTCTAAGTTTGGGATGGTTGATAGCACTTAAAAAGTGCTATTTTAGGCCTCATATTTAGTAATTTTGTATGCTTTTAGTGTGCTTTGATGATTTTCTTTGTTGATTTTATAGCAATTGAGTAATTTGAGGTAAAAAGAATGATTTAATAATGTTTGGGGCGAAAAAATAGCTTAAAAGGAGCAAAATTGGCAAAGACATAAAGAAAAGAAGCCAAAACAAGTGAAGACCTAAAAGCATGGCGTCTCAACGCCGGTTGGGGGTTGAGACACCCAAAAGATGAAGGAAAGGTGAAGAATCAAGCATGGAGAAGGTGTAGCATCGAGACGCTGGCCTTGACGTCTTGACACCATAAGTGACCACATCGGCGCCCCTCATCCATTCGAAGTAGCGTCTCGACGCTACGCATATGTTAGACCACCTCCTTTAATTGATGTGCGCCATTTTGTGAAGAGCTTTGTGGCAGCGTCGAGACGCTACCCCTAGCATTTCGACCCTGCCAGGATTGCTATCTGAGCAGATTTATTTCGTTAGGGCTTGGGGAGGCCATCTTTTGGTGCAATTTCGAGAGAATATAATAGAATCCTTTTGGGTTTTCATCCTGGAGTTCAGTGGGTGTCCTCGAAGTGCTTAGGATTGATTTTTAAGAGCTCAGGTAGCGGGTTTATGGCAGAAACGACGTGGATTCATCTAGAAGTGCCTCTTTTCTCTTACTTTGCTTTGTATTTTGTTTTTAATGAGAATTTTGAGGCTATTTTTTAGAATATACAATAACTAATTTTCTTAAGTTTTAGGGTATTGGTCTTTAATGAACTCTTAAATGTATTGTTTTGTGTGGAATGCATTTATTGTCTTTTGTCTTCTAATTTACAGCACTTCATGCCATCAATTACTTGGTCATCGATTGATTGATTGTCGCATTTATTGTCTTCCTTGAGAGAGGGGGCAATAAATTAGGTATTGGAATTTAGACAAATGTTCTTGTATGCGCGAGAGTGATGCATGCGAAAATGTGTAAGGTCGTTAATGAATGCTTTTAATGTTGCTTGTTTGTTCTAATTTCAAGAGATTGAGTTAGGATTGATGAGTGAGAGAGGAAATCTGACTAAAAGAAATTTTAGACATAGGCTAATTGGCATAAAAATGCACTCCATGAGCTAATTGATCGTTTAATTGTGTCGTTAAACACACCAACACCCTAGAGTTTCCCATCTCTTGAATTTGCACCATTATCGTGTCTTGTTTATTTGCTTTTCTAGATTAAAATTGTTGCATGAGCACTTGTTTCCTTACATAAATCAAAAGAATTAATCAATTACTAAGGAAATTAGAAATTCGATCTCCTGTGGATGATACTTGGTCTCTTGGCCGTTTATTACTACAATTGATCAGTGCACTTGCAATAACCCATTGTTGGGTGTGATCAGGTATAAAAGCTTATTTTTCATTTCGAGAAACAAGAGGACATTTGGAGAGAAAATAACCTACAGTGATGCACGGGTTTTGGAGGATGAAGGAGCATACCATAGAGCTTTTGGAGATATCCAAGACTCAAGATCGCAGGTAGCTCAACGGGCCCAAGTGTGACACTCGTCTTCAGGAGTTCTTCCTTTCCCTTTTTAATTTAGTAGTTATTTGTGGATTGTTTAGTAGAGTTGATATTTGTTATGGTGATATTGAGTAGCAGAACTTTGCTTCACAATATTGATGTAATATTTTGGATGTTTTTATGTTTGATTTAGTTTAATGGACTTTTTATCTTGCAACAAATCATTTATGCATTTGTGTGTTTAATGCTCTTTAGTCGCTTGATCACCAATTAAATTGATTTCTTGGTATAAGTTTTTAGCTCAAATGAGTAAAAATTTAGATTAGATTAACAAATGCATGACTTTACGAAATCATCATGTAAGAGTGAGGATTTTCTAACAGAAGGTTGGATAAATTGCTACCTCTTGAAGAATCCCTGGTGATCCGTGATGACAAGCTGAATAGCCTTCTCTCATTTGGGAAAGGGTTCACAATACTATCTTTTGGGGGGTGGTGATTAACAGAAGGATACTATTGTCATGCTAATTTGTTGGCAATTTGATCGAGATGATGATCCTAGAATAAGTGAGAAAATTAACTTAGCTCGAAAGAAGAAGTTATTGGTAATGAATTCTTCTTAGCTTATGATTGTTTCATGATATAATTAGGTTGTTTAATTAATCGAGTGTATTGTACAAAGCATGAAACCCTCTCCAAGTGTTTTTCATTTCGACCCGTGATGATACCCTCTCCAAGTGTTGTCTCCAATTATTTAGGAGTGAGAGTAGTTTAAATTAATTTCTCCTATTAGTTCGGTTCCCTAGATAAAATAAGGTATGAGTATTATGGTACTTAATTAAATTAGAAACTCAATCCCGAAGACAGTACTCGATATTCAATTCATTTTACTAAAATTTGACATTGTTCACTTGCAGACATGCAATGATGCAATTAGTAACCACAGCAACCAAGCAGCCAAATCCATGCCTACATGGCAATATTAGAAATACTTTCATCTTTCACATTACTACCCCAATTTTAGAAATACTCTCAGCCTTCACATTACTTTTACATTTTGTTATTACTTTTACATTATTAATATTATTATAAAATGAACACAAAAACATGAACAAAATAAGAACAATAAGAACACAAAAGAGGAAAAGATGAAGAGAAGAAAGTAGAGAGGAAAAGATGAAGAGAAGAAAGTAGAGAGGAAAAGAAAATTCTTATTGAGTTGTGATTTACAAATGTCTCATACAACCACTATTTATAGGATTTACAATAGTGTAGGTTACATAATTCAAAATGTGTAACCTTCATGGTATAATGGGTGATAAAGAGAAGAATGAATGATGAATTGTGTAACTCATAGAGATTATGGATATCTACATAATTGTTATGTTTATAGTACTCCCCCTTAAATATCCATTGTATATAGAATATATGCTTCGTTAAAACCTTACTAATAAAAACCCAATGGGAAAAAATCTTAGTGAAGGAAAAAGAGTACATTGTTTTAGATACTTAATAACTGCCTCATTAAAAACCTTGTTAGAAAAAACTTAGTGGGATAAAAACCTATCAAGGGAAAAAAAGTGCAATATATTTACTCTCCCTCATGGAAACATCATTTGAGATCTCAGAATCGCCCATTCCAATGTTGTGTGCCAACTTTTCAACTGTTGCAGTAGGTAATGCCTTTGTAAAAAGATCAACTAGGTTATCTTTCGAACAAATTTTGCTGAACACTAATGTCGCCATTTTCTTCGAGATCATTGGTGTAGAAGAGCTTTAGGGAGATGTGCTTTGTTCTATCTCCTTTAATATATCCTACTTTTATTTGGGTTATACATGGTGTATTGTCTTCATATAGTATTGTTGGAAGATTTTTATTTGAAGACAAGCCATATGTTTGTCGAATATGTTGAGTCATTGATCTTAACCATACACATTCTCGACTAGCTTCATGAATTGCGAGAATTTCAGCATGATTTGATGAGATAACTATTATGGTTTGTTTCACAGACCACCATGATATTGCAGTTCCTCCACATGTAAACAAATAACCTATTTGAGATCTAGCTTTGTGTGGGTCAAATAAATATGTTGCATCTGCATAACCGACTAGATCAAAATTCGATTTGTTTGAATAAAATAAACCCATATCAATTGTTCATTGAAGATAACGAAGTATATGTTTGATTCCATTCCAATGCCTTTTTGTTGGAGAATGACTATATCTAACTAATAAATTTACTGAACATGTTATATCAGGTTGTGTATTATTAGCAAGATACATAAAGTGCACTTATTGCACTTAGATATAGTACTTCAGGACCAAGAATTTCTTCATCATCTTCTCAACATCGAAAGATATCTTTCTTCACATCAAGTGAACGAACTACCATTGGAATATTCAAAGGATATGCTTTGTCCATGTAAAATCGTTTTAATATATTTTCTGTATAAGTTGATTGACGAATAAATTTCATCTACCAAATGCTCAATTTGCAAACTAAGGAAAAATTTTGTTCTTCCAAGATCTTTCTAAAAGATGCATCAACATGCATACACAGCGGAAGTAGGATCACAACACTCAAATTAGCTTAATCATACCTTGGAAAATCATG